>MJHO01000017.1:2494411-2678211 GCA_002076135.1 Xerophyta viscosa
AAAAAAAAAAACACTGGAGCGGATAACCACTGTCTGCCGAGACATTATATAGAAAAATAGCTTCCTTAAAATACTTTCTTTATCCTTAAGATACATTGTAGCTTCTATATTGGTTGTCTTTAATATTCTCTTATCAAATGATAAACATAACAAAAATGTATTTTACTCTTCCTATAACTTTTCAGTTCAAAATTTTATAAAAATATTAATAAGAACGAAATATATTTACCATCGGTCTTAATGCAGCCTCCTGCCGTCTCTGACCCTACTTTCTCACTCACACGTTAGTCGATTTGTTGGACAATTAGGTAACTCAGTGATCTTGATTTAACTTCTATTATACTAGATTATTGGCTTAGTGAGGACGACCCCGAGTATTGGTGATTTTACCACAATGTTGTAAGTGAGCACAATCTATGGGAAGTACATGAAATAATATTTTCACCTGCAAGTCACACGTAGCGCAAGTATACGGATCGCATAAATTATAAAGAGTGAGTAAAAAGTATCGTTTCATCTAGGATTGCAGCATTAAGTATCGAGTTTTGTGTAAACTTATAATTATCTAAGCTATCGAATCTATATGGCAATTGAAATATCTAAAAGAATATCTAAAAGTTGAGCTTTTGATCAAATTTGCTAAGGCTTGGGACTCGATTTCACCTTTATACATAATTATCATCTCAATGTCAGTAATAACTTGATAATTATTTCTTTAGCGGAATTTATGGAGTTTCGGTTATGACTCACTCCGCCGTCGCATTGTATTTCATAATTATAAATCAATTCTCCTGTCGAGTAGCAAATTAGTAACTAAACTCATTTAATTATTCTTGATGTCTCTATAAATAAATTAATAAGTTATATATATAATTACTCCTATGTCGATTTATAGTTAACTAATTATTAACAATTTCTCATAAATGTCTTTATGAAGAAAATTGCTAATAATTGTTTGAAGAACAACGAATCTTTTAGAATTCTAATATATCATCAAATTGTCTGCTTGTACCCATATTATTAATCCTATAAGCATAACGAAGCTTAACTCCGCTGTCACATCGACAAAATTCTAAATCTATAATTCTATTATTGGTTAGATAATAAAATACATATCCTATACTAGCAACACAACTTCACAATAAACAAATAAAAATCATTCATTACATAACAAAAATAAAATATGCATAAAATTTAATTGAAATTCCAATAAAGCAATGAGTTAATTAGAAAATTAAAATTATACATCATAAAATATAGAAAAGCCATAAAACTATCCGATGCTTGCTGCGTGGCTCTCCTCTAAAAAGCTCCAGTCTCCTATGCCCCCACACAATTCCTCCGGCCGCACCAAAGAATATATATTCCCCCTTTCACTTGCCAGCTACTACTGTTTTGGTCATGGATCATGGATAAAAAAGTGGTAATTATTACTCGAGTAATTCTTATCACCACTTATCCATATTTGGTTTGATGGTAAGTATTACCAGATTGGGTAACTTTTATCCCCATTCATGGGTAAACTTTTACCCACCTCAACAAATGGGTAAAATTTTACCCATATAACCATAACAAATTCTCTCATCTCTCTTTTAGTTAACGTTAGTTTTTTTAAGTTAATTTAACTATTTTATTATTTATTTTTCTTTTAAATTTAATTTATTTAGTAATTATATATAGCTAAATAAACTATTAATTTTTTTTTATAAAAACTAGTAATCTACAACTAAATAATATTAATGAAAATTTTATTTTGAAAAAAAATCCTTATTTAGTAATTTAATAAAAATTTTTAATGTAAAATCTAGATTAAGTAGGCTATTACTAAAATAATATTAATTTGTAAACAGTATATATTTAATTTACTAGAACTTACAAAATAATGATGTAGTATAATAATTTTTTAATCTTTATTTGTCTTTTTGTTAACAAATCAAACATTATATTTATTTAATAAAAATCAAATAGAATTTAATTTAAATTGATTACATAATAGTAATTAAGACAAATATTATTAAATAATTAAAAATAATAAATTAATTTTACTTTTTTAATAGATAAGTATGTATAATTTATTTTAAGCAATATTTACTGACGCAATTTATTTAAATTAAATATAATTTATATTTATATTATGTTTTTATTAAGTAAATAAATATAATGTATTAATATCTAATTACTTAAAAAGTGTATTATTTATTTAATATTCTAATAATAATTAAGCAAATTTATTGATAAATAAAGTAAATTATTTATACTTTAGTAAATGATTGTATTTATTATTGTTTATTAATATTAATTATTATTTAGAAACATATAAATAACTTCTACTTTTGGAATATAAAAAATCAATAAAATTTATTTATTTTTAAATAAACTAATAAATTAATTATTTTTAAATAAATAATTTATATAAATAATTTTTTTATTTATAAATAACATTCATGAGTAATTGACATTAATTTCTAATATGGTATTTGTTAACCATGTAGCAATTAGCAGTAATCCAAACATGAATTTAGTAGTGGACTTTTTGCTCAAGTAGCATTGTGCAATTGTAATTACTTGCAAGTAAGCATATATATTTTATTTATTTCTTTTGTTTTTTGGAAATAGAAAACTACTTCCATCTAAGTACTATGACAAAGTATGTTAGCGGTAAACTATTTATTAATATCTCTGGAGTACGTTACACGTATCTATTTTTTATTAGAACAACTGTTGAAGTTTCTCAGAAAATTTCTTCTTAAGCTGTTCTCGTCGTTCTGGGTTTCTTTCGACATAGCAACTCTGAGTTTGAGCGAGGATCGACCAGCATGACGCCATCTCTCTTTTGCGTCTGATACGGTTGGCTACGGCGAGCTGGGTGCCTAGGTCGCCGACTGCGCTCCTTCTTATTATCTTATTGAGTTTCTGAATGCGACTTAGAATCGGCAATTATTATTTTGCGAGATGAACAGAAGTTGTTTTTCCGCCTCTGCTGGGGGTTAATAAGATTGTTCTTCAAGCTACTTTCTCTCAAAGCGCTAATTTTTTCGACCTCTGTCTTCACATTTACAATCTCAGTCTTCACTTCATCTACAGATCTTTTGAGCATTGCAACTCGCAGTAACTTGCTGTCATGATTGTTTGATCAGAGAATTTGCCATGCTGGGAACCCTTTCTTTGACGCGGAGGTGGCTTTTCGGGAGACTCTTCACCAGACCTAGCGTGATCCTTTGGCTGGGATCCCTTTCTTTGACGTGGAGATGGCTTTTCGGGAGACTCTTTCATCCAGACCAGTCGTGACTCCTTTGGCTGGGAATCCTTCCCGATTGTCCTTTCCCATGCAGGAGAGGAACAATAGATCATCTACTTTCTCAACAAAGATCCGTATCAGCCTTCCAGTCTCTTCGGTCCAAAACAATATCAGTCGCTGAAATGAATGGCTGGAGAGAAGCTTAAATTCTTTTTCAGCATTCTTACCGGTTGTATCTCGCACTCCACTCCATTTATAAAGACGATGAGAAGCATTCGGCCTTGAAGGAGTAATGAATATCAACATCTCATAAAACCAAGCCTAAAAACAATCTGCTTTCAAAACATGTTAAAAAGAATAAAGGTACGAATTATGTAGTGTACACGGATGTTCACATGGTGTTCGCAGGTGTTCTCGCAGGTGTTCGCAGGTCACATTAGAACCCGCGAACAGATGCGATCACCCGCGAACACCAGCAAACACTTGTGAACACCTGAGGACAAGTGCTCGCGGGTGTTCGCATGTGTTCTCAGGTATTCGAAGGTGTTAGCGGTGCTCGTATGTGTTCGCAGTTACACCGCGTACACCCTAGATCACCTGCGAACACCGTGATCACTTGCGAACATCCGAGAACACCTGTGAACGTCTGTGCTCAAGTGGTTTGTAGGTGTTGTCAGTTGTTCGGCGGTAAACATCCATTTTCACGTAGGTGTTCGCGGGTGTTCGCAAAGAAACCTGCAAACACCAGCGAACACCGACGAACACTCGAAAACACCTGCGAACACCATCCATTAAGTTAAATCAAAGGTAAGTTTTGGTAGAAAGATGTTACTAACCGTCAGCAACACTAGACATCCGTTAAGGTAGCCTGTACTCCTTTGTGGAAGCTGCGCACTCCTTCTATCGTATGACCGTGTATTGCCGAAGGCCAGTCGTATTCTTTAAGGCAGACTAGGTCATCCACCAACCTCAATAAACTAGCCGGAACTCTTTGTTCGGGCTCAGTGAAAAGAAACGCAGATAATATGTACATTACCCATAATTTAACATACTATTCCGCTTTTTTCACATTGTTTCTGATTATCCTCATCTTGTTTGAAATTTCCTCAATTTGCGGGTTGCGGCCTTTGAAGCTGGTTTTTGCGATGGAGATGTCGTTGGTATTCGCTTTATCCTAGTCCATCGAGATCACCAAAGCACTATTGGGCAATCCAAGAAGAATAGCGACGTCTGCCGGCGTAAATTCTAACCTAGCGCCGGCGAAGACGAAGAACGACCCCTCCACCCAGCACCTGCAGATTTCGCTTAGTCTTGGACGATCCCCTCCAATGGGTGGTAGCTACAGAAAATGGAGAAAAGGGGTCCGCTCAGCGATTGGAAGATGGTGATAAGACTAATTTTTATATACAAATTTAGCATTGATTATATACTTAAATCGACTATTTATTGGTTGATTTGCAGGTGATAATCTCTGAATTTGTGTAAAATGTGCATTTGAGGCTAAATTGGCATATTCTAATTTAATTGAGTACAATTTGTATAATTTTTGTGGATAAGTTTTGAAGCCCAAAAATGAGCCAACAAATTATGGAGTAGAAGCCCGATCAGAAATCAATGATTAAATCAATGATTGAGATTTTAAGCTAATGATGGATGGCTTGATTTGAGGAGCTCGAAATAGCAAATACATAAAGATGAGCGGCTAGGGTAAAGCAAAGAAAAAGCATGTGCAATGGACGGCTCTGATGGCAAATTTGTTTAAGGAAAGAAGAATCCTAGCTATGTATGGCTGGATGCAAGAGGAGAATGGACACTAACAAGATAGATGAAAAATATCAGAGAGGGGATTGTATGGAGAGGAGGCGGCCAGTAGCTTAAAAAGACCTTGGATTTTTATTTTTATTCCCAGCGGCCGATACTCGGAGACGAGACGGCAATTATATCTTCTCCCCATATTCCACAGTTCATCTTCTTGTCGTATTTTCTTTATTTTTGGATTATCATGAACTAATTTATTTTAGGGATTTGGAAGTTGTAACAATATGTTAAGGATTGATCTATTATTGGTTGATTATTTTAAATGCGTTATCTATGAATTCTGTGTATGTCTAATTTAGAGCTTATAGTTTTTCTATGTGATCAGTAGTAAAATTGTAAGTTTAGGTTCCTGACAACTCGAGAGAGAAGTTAGGCTTTTTGAATTTAGAATGAATTATTGCCTAAATCAAAACAAGAGATGTGGAGTTTGTAATGATGGTTCTGTCTGAAATTCGTATGACTTAATGGCGGTTGTTATAACTTCTTCCAATCATGAGGATATAGGCAGAAATTGTTATACAACTACGGTAGTTACGATTCGAGAGAAAAGTAATTGCAATTAATATTAATTAATTTTCATAGAGAGATCTAGGAAATTAGTTATGAGGAGTTGTTGATTTACAACTCAAGAGGGAAGTAGATTAGCAATTGTAAGATTACAACTCGAGAGAGAAGTAATCATTAACGAATTCACATGTAATCTGGATAGTTTATCTTTTGGTGCTACCAATAACATTGATATGATTTCCTAACATTTGGTGAAATCAAAATCCCGTCTTTTTAATCGATTGAGTCGCCCGCATTTCTATATTTTAGTTGCTTCTTTTTACTCATAGATAAAACACCATTCAAATTCGACCGCTTAGATAATTATAAGGTAACACTAAATTTGGTAGTTAACGCGACAATCCTTGAGGGAACGATATTCTTTATTCACACTTTATTACTTGTGCGACCCGTATACTTGCGGTACATTTTACACGCATCAGATGGTAGTCCCTTAGCGCTAAGCTTTTTTCCTCGTCGTCCGTTGTAAAGTTCTCGAAAAAGTTTCGGGGGAAACACCTCGTTTTTACTGGGATTGCTGGAGATATTTTCGGCGTTGAGGCACGCACAATAGGGCGGCGACTGTGCGGCGGTGGCGACGGAATCGATTTTGAGACAGACACCGAGAGAGAGTGCGAGCGAGAGAGCTAAAAAGAGAGAGTGAGTGGATTTTGTCTGCCCGAGCGGTATTTGGAACACCGCTTTTTTAAACGTTAAGAAGTCGATGGCAATTTTGTCATTTCACAGCGCAAAGGGGGCGCAATTTACTTAAAATTGAAGAGGGAGGCGCTGTTTGTCAAAAACACGGGTTAGGGGGGTGGGGGGGGTGGGGCGATTTGCCAAAAAAAAACCTAATATATACTGAAACGCAGCGAGAAATCCACTGTTCATCTACAATGCCAGACCCTTTGCAAAAAATTACTCAGATTCTTTAAAATTTTAATTTTGCACCAGCAAAATTATCCATTTACAAGCATCTTATTAAAAAAACTTTTAACATAAAAATTGTAGATCTTGACAAGAATTACAACTTTTGTGTTGAAATTTTTTTAAAAAAATACCTCTAAATAGGTATTTTGTGGATCCGAATTTTGATGGGTTAAAATACAATTTTCAAAATGTTGAGGCTTAAAATGCAAAGCAAATTTTGACCACAGTGCCAGACATTTTGCAAAAAACACACTAATGTTTTAAAATTTCGATTTTGTGCCCGCTAAAATATCCATTTACAAGAATCTTATCCAAAAACTTTCAACATGACGAGAGCTACAACTATTGTGTTAAAAATTTTTCAAGAAAAAATCTCTAAATAGTTATTTTGTGGATCCAAAGTTTGAAGAGTTAAAATACAATTTCAAAATGTTAAGACTTAAAATACAAAAAGCAACTTTTGACCGTCTAACTGTGCGTTCTTTTTTGTTTTGTTTTTTAATATTTTTGAATTCGCTGATATTTTAGATCCCAAAACACTCATTCAAAAATATCTTTTCAAAAAAATTTCAACCTTAAAATTATCTATCTTATGAGAATCTACAATTTTTATATTAAAAATTTTTAAAAATTATTTTTAGATATATATTTTATACGTTTGTGCATACTGAAATACGATTTTATTTTGTTCTAAATCCGTTAGGTATTCAAAAACAACGTAAACACTCATTTAAAAGTATTTGTTCAATAAATTTTCAACATAAAAATTGTAAATCTCATCAGAATTTACCATTTTTATTTTGAAAGTTTTTTTAAGAAATTGTTTATAAACATATATTTCATACGTTTGTGGATACCGAAATATAATTTTTTTTTAAATCCGTTAAGATTTTATTTTTATTCTAAATCCGTTAAGATTTCGGACCCAAAATACGCATTTATAAGTATCTTTTTCAAAAGTTTTCAGTACGAAAGTTATAGATCTCATCAGAATCTACATTTTTATGTGGAAAGTTTTTAAAAAAATTATATTTACATATATGTTTCATACATTTGTACATACAAAAATAATACGATATTTTTTATTTTAAATATTTTTAATAATGTAAAGTTATAGAAATTTTATTTACAAGCACATTTTTAGAAAACTTTCAACATAAAAATTATAAATCATCAAAATTTATAATTTTTATGTTAAATATTTTTCTAATTAAATATATGTATGATACATTTATGCATACCATATGAAAAATTTCAACGAAACAAATATGGATATCGAAATATATAATAATTTATATTTAGCCGCGACCGTACGAGAAAACATGACCGCGGCAACACGAGATAAATAAAATACTTGTTATCATTATTATTATTATTATTATTTATATTATTATTATTATTACATATACTAAAACGAACCCCATGATCGGCACCACGGCACCACGAAGCTCGCTCTATGATCGGCAGCGGACTTCACAAAGACCTGAGGGGAAAAGGTAGTATCGTGAGTATATAAAATATACTCAGTGAGTGACCCTCCCCGGCAGTCTCCTACGTCAACTGCTAAAGCACCGGTCAAACACTAACATGTATCACACCAGTAAGCATAGAAGCTAACGCAAACAGATATACAAATAAAACCGCATGCCCATACATATACAGTATGCAAACATAACACGCATACCAATATATAACTCGCATGCCAAGCCACTCCCGCATGCATACATCAATCATGCATGCCAACAACGAGTAACCACCCATAACATAAGGGTAAAAGTAAAACTATCGTCAGCTTAAAACAAAGCTTAACGAACGATAAACCACCTTGCACTGAATCGCAAGATAAAACAATTTAAAGCATGCCAAAGGCATAAAAGCCTTCCAAGGCACACCCATCCATAACCATGCAAACAATTTTCACATTCATTCATGTATTCACAAAGGTTTGTATTGCATTCAATGAAAACCATGCAGGAAAAATTACCCTCATGATGCCCATTGTACACCCCACGTAAATGCAAACCTGCATACGTATCAACCCAGCATGCAAACATAATATCTGGCCAGACAGTCAACTAAGACAACTTACACAGGATCCCCTGTAGTGTACATCTACAAGTCCCCCAACTGGGTTAACAGTGGTCCCACCCTGCAGCACGGCGTCCCATGTTATCCGACCTTCCGTCCGCGGTAACGGTTGGCCGAATAAGAGGCTGACGTCAGATCGCTTTAACCTTGGCCCACAGGTGGATCCGACGCCCACTGGTTCTAAATCGGAACAACCCCAGCGCCACTAGTACAGTGGACACCTACCTCGGTAAACACCAATAAAATCCATACAAACCAGCATGCATCCAAGTTTCCATGCATTTACGCTATACGTACATGCCCAAACCATCATGCGACATGTACTCACTATGCATCATGAGACTACTATGCATAATGTGTAAATGTGTATGCCAAATGCATAAACAAAACCATAGACATGCTCACCGAATATTCTCTAGCATACTCAACTCAACGAGTGCTGTAACATATATCGCCGAGCATTCTATACAATCATTTCATCCAAATCCAAATAAACCATACTTTTCAATCATGTAATGGCATAAAACAATGTAATCCATGAGTATCACAAATCAATGTTAAAACCCTAACATGATTATACTCATCTACACATGCCAAAATCACATCGCAAGCACGACAATACGTGTAAAGCATATATCAATTGCTAAAACATAGAGAGCAAGCACCGCTCACATATCTAGGGTCACTAGTTCACATACTAACTAGTATCGCAAACGCTATCACCCACCTACTCAGCGAGATAGAACAATCCATTTCAAGTGTTATCACTTAACACCCTTTATAACAACTACCGTAGAACACCTAGTGTAACCAACTCAATACATCACAAGGTAGACCAAACATAACTATGTTATCACATAAGCAATCTTGCCAAGAATATCATCTAGGTCACACACCTCGATATTCAATCCAAGCAAACATATGACCAAAACGTGCTCCCTATACACCGGGAATCGTATCATAATCCGACACTCCTATCGCATGCATTTCTAAAACACCAGTTCGCGTACGTGTCTAGACAATGTCAACTTCATGCATAAAATAGCATTCAAAAACCCCGCCAAGAGCATAATCTAGCATAAAACCCTAATGCCCTTCCCGACGGCCAATAACAAACATAACATGCTAATCAACCCCGAGCATGCACACAATATCAAACAAACATACGAGACATCCTCAATCACTGGCGACTACCAAGGTAACGAAACGAGACTAAGCATCCACATTGTATCCTGTTCAACTCATGCCTATCCCTAGTCGGCAACTCCAGACTAACCGGAAAAATGACTGAACACACAAGGGAATTACGCACGACATGGTAAACCATCCTACCAAAGGCATTAACAGAGCATTCGGCTCGTACCCTCTAAAATAAAACAACCACACAGACCACATAAGTCAGGTAACACCTACTCCTCTACCGCAGGTATAAACAACGCAGGCGGCGCACGAACATATCGCTAGGTAGATACATTTATGACCACCACCGTTTGTCTCTAAGCGCACACGATTCTACTAAGAGTATAAACCCGACAGTTATGCCCTAATACTCATCCAAGTAGAAGACCAGATCAACGACCCTACGACATGTATAACTGAAACGCATGCGACGATCAATTACATGAAGTAGTACAAAATACGAAACCATGTTACCATCCACTCATCCCTCATAGAGTATAAACCTGGCAATCCTGCCTGATATACTCACTTAGGTGACGAAAATACCGGCAACATAAATTACGACTCGTATGTTATACCTATGAGTAACTAAATACCACATCTATCTAGATGTCCGAACTAACATGCTATAGTCAAATGGACACCTCTACTATGGTATTAACCTAGCAAACATGCTACAATACCAATCTAAGTAGATACCACGCCAAATAACATGTTATAAATCAATACAATGTCATGCTAGTACACAAAATACATCAAGTATAACATAAAACAACACAAATAAGTGTAACCGTAGGATCCACTCACCTAAGTCCCCGTCCTACCGACCTGCGACTCGACGAACGGCGAAACCCTCAGAGTAACCGAAATCAACCTCGCTAAAGTGTCCACGAGCTCGAGGCAGGACAGCGGAGCTGCTGAGATTGCCAGCGATCCTCGCCGGAGGCGGTCGGATGACGGCGGCGAACAGCGAGACAGCAGTCGAAGGAGGCAGCGGCGATCAGTACCTCAACGCGTCGGGAAGGCGGCGAGCATCGTCGGCGGCCACCGTAGCAACGGCGGACGGCGGAGCAGCTCGCGGCCGAGGGAGAGATGAGCACCACGCCGTGAAACACCTCGAATCGGTGGCAGCGGCGCCTAAGACAGCTCTGGCGGACGGCGGCGAGTCGCGGCGGACGGCGAAACGGCGACGGCCAGAGCTAGGGTTCCGCGACCTTAAGAGGAAAATCGCGTGCGAGAGGGACAATGAGATGAAGCACGGGCCAAGGTTGCGACGGCGTCGCGCGCGGGCCAAGGTTGCGACGGCGTCGCGCGCACGCCGGTGGTGCACGGCGATCGTCGGGCGGCAGGCGGCGCGGTCGAGCGCGGAGAGATCGCGAGAGATGAGAGAGAGAGAGAGTCGCGAGAGGGAGAGACGAGAGAGAGCGGTGTGGGCGCGGTCGGGCGTGTTGGGCTCGAGCCATATGGCTCGCCCGCGCGCAGAGCGCGATTGGGCTCGGCCAGACCGAGCCAAGTTGGCTCGGTCCGTCGGGTCCAGCGCAAACTGGGCCCAATTCGGCTCAAAACGCTTGATTTCGATCCAAATCAAATTCCAAATCAAATCATAAACAAATTAAGTAACCAAGAATCAATCAAAACCCTTGATCGATCTAAAATCACCCCGATAATACAAAACCGAAAATCGGAACCTTACATATACGTTTTAAATGAATATTCAAAAATATTTTTTAAATAAACTTTCGACCTTATAAAAAGTTTTCAACAATAGACTTTCAATATGAAAAATTGTATCTCACTATAATATTCAATTTCATCGTTAATTTTTTTTTAAAAAAAAATTCTAAATATATGTATTATACGTTCGAATACATACCTAATTTCGATTTCTTCCATTTTTAGAATCGTTAATAATTCGGAATGCTAAAAATAAAAGTATTTGTACTTATCATATGAATATAAAATTGAAACATACGAGCATTGATATCATTTTATATATAATAATTTATATTTAGCAGCAATTGTATGGGAAGACAACATGACCGCGGCAACGAGCGGATATGAAAAAGCATGTTATTACATATACTAAAACGAACTCTAGTTTTCACTGTAGATTCTACAGTATCCACCATCAATTTTTTTAAAAAAAATTCTATTTTACGCCAATCAAAACATCCTTTTATAAGCTTATTCTTGAAAAACTTTCAACATAAAAATCGTAGATCTCGATGTGGACTACAACTTTTGTGTTGTAAGTTTTTCTAGAAAACACTTCTAAATAGATGTTTCAGAGGTCCAAATATTGGTGGGTTAAAACGCAATTTTATAAAAACTTTGGGTTTCAACAAAAAAAATGAAAATTTCCACCGACTCTGCGTACTGTACGGGCTGGTTTTTTAAAAATATTTTTAAATCCACTAACATTTCGGATCAAAACTCATTTAAAAGTGTTTTTTTCGAAAACTTTTCAACATAAAAATTGAATCAAGATTTACGATTTTTATATCGAAAATTTTTCAAAAAAAATTTATTTAGATATATGTTTTATACGTCTAATCATACTAAAATACCATATTATTTTATTTTGAATATGTTAGATATTGAAAAAGTCAGAAAACTCTATTTTAGAATAAATTTTTTTATAAATTTTTAATATGAAAATTGTAGATTTTATTATAATTTATAATTTTTTTTATTGAAAGTATTTTTAAAAATATATTTTAATGAACCCCAATTTTCACCGTACACTTACTGGCTCCACCATTTTGCAAAAAAGAAATTCCAAATTTTTTTAAAAATTTAATTTTGAACCAAACAAAAGACCCATTTATAAGCGTCTTCTTGTAAAACTTTCAACATAAAATTCGTAGATCTCAATGAGGGCTACAACTTTTGTGTTTTAAGTTTTTCGTGAAGACGCTTCTAAATAGATGTTTTGGCGGTCCGAATTTTTGTGGGTTAAAATGTTATTTTATAAAAGCTTTGGGTTTAAACGAAAAAATGAAAATTTCCACTGCCCAATGCTGTTCGGGCCAATTTTTAAAAATGGTTATAAATCCGTCAAAAATTTCCAACGCTCCACCCACTCTCCGCACTATACGGGCTGATTTTTAAAAATATTTTTAAAATCGTTAAAATTTTGAACCTTCAAAAAATCAGAAAAATTTTCAACATGAAATTGTAGATCTCAAAACATTCTACGATATTTATGTTGAAATTTTTTTCAAAAAATATCTCTAGATATATATTTTATACGTCTAATCGTACCAAAATATTATATATTTTTATTTTGAATCCTTTAGGCATTCAAAAAGTCAGAAAACTCTATTTAGAAAAGTAGAGTTTTCTATAAAATATATATTTTAGTAAATATATACATATATGTCCACTATACATTTTATTGCATCGAAAAGTAGGGGTGTCGTTTGCACCCCTGCTCAAAGGCTGGGTCCGTCCCTGGAAACATATGTGAGTTTCGAAAGCTCTTAATGAATAGAGATGGAACGTGTTTATTGCAAGACAATTGTGATTTAAGTAATGCTACTTCTAGCAACTATTTCAGCAAAACTTTTATCTTCATGTTGTTAGCAAGCTGACACGTTCGTTTGAAATATGAATTGCAAAATATATTAAAATATTTTAAAAAAGTTATAGGATTACACAAAAAAAGAGCCCAACTTTGACAAGTACCTTTTAACAAAGAGATGAGGAGAAACTCTATTGTGCTCACCGTGCAGATAAGTTTTATATGTGCGGAGTGCAGCTTTTTTTCAAAAAAAAAATTTTAGATGTACCTTTTGAAAAAAAAGTTGGCATGAAAATTATAAATTTTGATGAGATATAACTTTCATGTTGAAAAGTTTTCCAAAACATATATCTAAATAGGTTTTTTGAGATTTCAAAGATTAACGGATATTATAAATAGTTATAAAATCCACTACAAACCCGATAATCTTTAGAGTCCAAAAAAATCTATTTAGAAAAATTTTTTGGAAAAATTTTTAAAATTAAAATTGTAGATCTCATCAAAATCTATAACTTTCATGTTAATTTCTTTTTTTTTTTTGTTTTTAAAACTCCTTAAAATTTTGATTTTTTTTTTTAAATATAAAACTTTAATATTAAAAGTTTTATCTGCGTGGCACGCAGACTAGAATTTCACAAGAGATGAGACGATTACACAATGGCACAAAACAACACCAAGTTATATACCACACTATAGGCACATCTAATCAATATGTGCATCCAAGAAATCCTAGCTGCAATTTTGAAAACTACAATCAATATATTCCTTTATATAAAGATCCATAATTTCAAGATCAAGAATAACTAAATGTATTCTTATAATATATAATTTTCACTATGTTCTATTAAACTACATGGTCCCTCGTGAGTTGTACGATATCTGTTGCCTTCTTATACTTGTTTTGGGGCAACCTTTAACCTTTCCTTTGAGGGATCCAAAACTTTATTAGCTAATTCACTATGGTTAGTGGATAAGCCATTAATACCTTGTTCATGTAATTCTTTCTCTGGTTGTCTTAAGCAACAAAAAGAAAAGGAAAAGCTAACGAGATTACAAATATCAAGCATTGGGAAGATGTAAAGGTGTTCCAGCTCACTGTAAAAATAGCAATTATGTAACAGCGATAAAAAAAAGATTGGCTGATCAGAACCACTTTCGATTTTAAAAGAAAACGAAAAATCTAGCTATAGTAAAATAAGATTGGGAACAAGTGGAATAAATGTCATAGTAATCACTTTAGGCCGTGGGAAATGATTGGACACAAAAAGTTAAGAGGAAGATAAGGCGCTTGCTTCTGGCCACTAGATATTGCGTTGCAATGATAGTTGAAGCGAGTTATGGGGAGGGATGAGTAGGTAATAGAGAAGAGACAGATATAATATTAGATAATATGGAAATAATATATATGTAAGAAACTTTAAGTTTTAAAATAATATTTTATTTTATTTTATAATTATCTCAAATATTTTACATGAATAATTAAGAAAGTGACATGTGTCCATCCTAGGTGGAATGGCTCTAGAATTCTCCGAAAATGTCTAACTCTAGAATTCTCTCAAAATCTCTATAGATGGATTGGACTTGTTGGGCTCCAAAGATTAATTTGGACTTTAATTGGGTCCTAAATCAAATTTATTTCCATCACAAACCATGGCATTTTACCCAGGAAGATCTCCAACTAGACTAGCAAGACAAAATGGAAGATAAATGTGTATATACAACCTTCGAAGAAGATGCAACCACAGCACCTCAAAAAGGTACATTTTTTTTTAATTAGGAAGTATAAATGAAAATTCTATAAGAACTTAATCTATCTTTTTAGGAGCTGTGCGGCGGGTTATGGGGACGTGTGCGGCCATGCAGAATCTCGATAGGCACTGTGTATCCGTAGAGATACGGCAGCTCGAGAGGTCTATAATTGCATATATTTGCCTGGTTTAATGTTTGTGTGTGTATACTTGCATATTTTCTTGAAGTACTTATTCAGCGTCTAAATATTTTTAGTCATATGTAGTTTGTAGTGTATATATGGGGATGGAAACTGAACAATTCGTGCAAAGCACAAGACAATATTATATAATTTTATATTCTCTTAAGATTGTATTTTTTTTTTGAACATTCCGATTCGATGAGCTTTTTATATTCCTTTAAAGTTATTTTAATAGTTTCGCCTGTCATTTGATATTGTATGTCTATTTATAGTTTTTACTATTTATCTTATAATAAAACGCCTTAACTAACGTGTCTTTGATATAAGTTAATTATTATGTATGGCATGAATTATCAAATTAGCTAAATTACATTTGAAGTAAAGATTATATACTATTATATTTGAATTGTATAATTTTTATTTAGTTGTTATACAATTCCAATAATATTAGCCTTTATATAATATGCTGTTATTGTATGTCTATAGTTCCGTACTTAGCACAGATTAAAAACGAAAAAAGATTTACTTATATATATAATTGAAATTAAAATTAGAGACCCATGCTTAGCACGGTTAAAGCACTAGTTTTTTATATTTTGTAATAAAAAAATTCAAACTAACTTGCCAGGGAATAGCTTTACTCTTTATTAGATAGAAGATTAGATGAACCTAACCGTTTTCAATGATAACAAACCCCATCTCCGTAAACTTCCATCCCAAGCGTACCTGGGAAGCCAACGCCGCAAGCGTCCAGCGCTCGTGTCTCACGCAGCCCGTTCTCCTCATCCCACCTCCTTATAAATACCCAAATTGACATGGCCATGCAAGTTTGTCTTCCTTCTCGCGAATGCCTCATTTGAACTGCTTCTTCATCTCCACTCTCCAATGGCGCCCTCGTCGCAGCCCGACTCCGATGCTCTCGTCTTCACCAAGCGAGATTGTTAACCGAGACTACTACATGGCTCCTCCGATCCCTGATCTTGACTTCTGTTACAGTTCATTTCGGGGTTGGTTCGTTGGTTTGTTCTTGAAGTTGGATCTTGGTTTTCGAACTGAATTTCTAATGATTTTTTAAAGATATTTTGTAGGCAAGAAAGTGGAAGAAGTTCTGGTGATTCGAATTTAAGGCTCCAGAAGACTTGTCTTCATATCCACCGGGTTAGCTTCCTACTTGAAACTCTTATTCCTTTCTTTTTTTTGCTAATAACATTGATTTTATCTTTTTTCTGAGAGATTAGTGTAATGAGATATTGTGAGAGCCTTTTGGATTGAGTATATGATTGATTCTATAAACCCTTAAACCTCGGATTTGTAGAAACTATCTGCATAGAACTCAGAAACAAATTAACAAACACCTTGCTGGTAACATTTTGTTGTGAAGACCAACTTGGAATTCAAGATTTATATGAAAAAACTTAAACGAAATTATAAGGGATTAGATTTATTGGAAAATTAGTAATTACAACTGGATTCAGATAAAATTACAAATGGAGGAAATGCTCTTGGAAGTGAGAAAGATTTGTATCTGCTCAACTTCTCCCTTCTAACTTTATCTTGCCTAACATTTGATCTCATCCCACCACAAATTTCTGAAATATAGATCGCCATTTACTGTGCGTCTGGCCTGCGCTATGTTTAGCAGGCTATCCACGGGCCCGGCCAGCTTGCACCCTTTGCCCTTGATCATAGCTACCCGCGAAGATACTCCTGCCAGCGTCTTGGCTGGGAGCATGTTAGAGTTGTCTTAGATGATTATTTTAGAAGTATAACGATCATTTATATGGTGGCTGAACAAGAGGTGATACTAACATGAATATTATATGATGTAGGGTAGGAAGTGGAAACATAGTAAGATAGATGGCTGTAGTGATGTACAGATTGTATAATCATTAAGATTAGTAGTATGATTATTCTGGAAGTATAAGGAGCGTTCATGATGTGGAAGATGAGGAAGAAAATGGTGTATGGCAAGATGGTTGTGACCATGGTAAGTGTTAAAGAAACTGGCCAGCTTAAGCAGTCCATTATGTGTTTGTTCATTCGAGTATTTCTCAATGACTAACTGGAAAGAGTTGCTTCAAAAGTGGGTGAATAGATAAATTTGATTGAACTAGCCTATGGTCTATGTCACATATACATTAGGATTGGATTTTGGAAGCCTAGTGATAAACAAGGAAAGGAAGGGATGCATGATGTTTGATTAACCATGTATGGATAAGCCACCGTTACTTCTCTTATGAGTTTTAAATGTTTTAAGCCTAGTGATAAACAAGGAAAGGAAGCCCCAAATACCCATCCCAAAGCCTAAAATGTGCCCTTTCCCTTTTATATGGACCTTGGGATGGGTGTTTGGGCCAATGCTGGGTCCAATTTTTGGCCATGTTACATATGCTTCAAAAATTGAAGTTGTCTCATTTAGTTTGTTTTACTTTATTGTTTTTCTTTCTTAGGTGTGCGCATCCGGATTCCACTTTTTTTTCATTCAGTTGAAATTTTGGAATAGAAGTGTTTCTTAAATCAACTTTGGAACGATAATTGTTATTTTTTTAGTATAACTAATTTGATGTTATACTTTTTGATGTTTCTTGATCTTAGTTCTTTTACTACAATAATTCTGAAGCACTATGCTATTAATTTTAGTTGGTTATTCCAAGATACCTTTTGGTTTCTTTTTTTTTTTCCAGCTTGCTATAAACCTATGGTAATCGTAGTATCTTTGTTACAATGCTGAATTGTCCATTTTTTCCTTGAAAAAGCTAATATTTCCGTAGTGCAAGTCATTATTTATTCGTCCTTATGTGACTCAATAGAAAAACTTTACGGGTATGTTTAGCGTCATCACCTTTTGTAATCTTTCCTTAATTGATACCGTATGATTTGTTTCTACCAGTACCGATCTAACAACATCCTTTGACTGGTGAAGTTTAAAAATAGTTCAGCATCAAAGAGCGTGCATGTGCATGGTTGTTGCCTTGTTCGTGCAAAGAAACTCTATGGCTATCATTCCTCGGAGGAGCTCTTTGCGAAGATCTTTATGTATCCACATTTTATTCGCTTTCTAGAATTCAATTTATGTTATGTTTATATGTGGTTTTTTGTGACCTCTTGAATAGGATCATTGCTTCATGTGCCGGTCGGCATGGATTGCGCCTAGCGGCGCATCAAGAACCTGCATTGCACATGCCGAAAAATCTTATATTTGAATTTTTAAATAATTTAAATTTTTTATTATACTTTGAAATAAAAATAAAGTTATATTGGCATGGTCAGCCCAGCACTATTGATACAGCTGGCACATGTGTCGGTGTTTACCGTAAGCTGGCTCGGTTCGTCATGCAAAACCTTGATTAGGGTAGAAAATTTTGAATTAAATTTTGGTATCCTTGCGCAAAATAGGTTGTAATATGTTTTTTACTGCTTTCGTGTGCTATTCGGGTCCTTGTTTTCTATTCACAGTTTGGGAGTTTTACTCAAGTGTCTCTTGTTTAGAATAATTGTGCTGGTCAATTGACAGTCCTAACATAATCTTTGCTACTAGCTCTTCCTTATCATGGTAAATACTACGGCTGTTTGTTTCATTCCTAGTTAATGGCTTAAAAAAACTGAAATCTTCTTAAAATAAGCCGTTTCTCATTTTTTTCGCTGGCTCCAAGCAACAAATGGGTTTTGATTTTTAATTGAGAAAATAAATTCTGTCAATTGGTAAACTTTCTCATTTTATAATAAGAAACTGTGTCTCTTTCGGTTAAAAGGTCTGTTCATTTGGAATTTTTATTTTTCTTTCCAACCTCGATTCCATTTGGAGAACTGCACGTGTATGATTTTGTCTAGAAGCATGAATATAGTCGCATGCATTTGTTCTTCCGGCTGTCTGGTTATCCTACAAGAACTGTTAATAAGTCAAATAAGCGATTATGTGGTGTATGCATTTCTTCAAAGTTCTGGAATGCTGTTTAATTGTTGAGTAGCACCATTATTTGTGCTTCAGTTAATGAGAACTATGTCTTAGTTTCATTTACCTTAGCTCTATTACATTTAAGCGTTGTGCTCGGTTATGGCTTTATAGATATTGTCTTTTCCTTGATTTGTGCCTGCTCTGTTCACAAACCTCTAGCCTCATAGATATTTTGTCAAGCCCTTGATATGTGCCTGCTCTGTTATCATAAAGCCCTGGCATTACTCTGACAGGTGATATTCAATTTAGGATTGTTATGATTTTCACTGGCATAAATTCGTTTGATACCACGTGCAACGGACCTAGTATTTAAGATGGACTTTAAGATCCAAGCTATTGTTGCCTCGCTTCACGCCCAACTTTGGCACTACAACATCCCTTTTCAAAGATTGTTTTTTTTTTAATGTTCCATTAAATGAGTCATGTTAAGCACAATTGGATCCGTAGACACTTCAGTTCTAACTATAATTAACTAGTTTGGATATGGTAACAAATACACAATGAATCCATGTAGTATAACTCTGTGTATTCTAACTTTTTTTTTTTTTTGGGCAAGAAAATTGCTTACAAGGACATAATTGGTCGTAGTTTATATGAAACAAAACTTTGTAATATTTGTATTTTGTATCCTTGTTTTATCTGCTTTTAGAAGCATTAGGACTGAAACCACCTGATCTGAATAAATCTTTAGATGATGTTGTATTCTTTGGAGTGGATAATGTCAGATCATATATCTGTCTACCCTTTTCATTTCAAACACCCTCACATTATCTCAACAGCATTCTCCCTGAGATATTAGGACTAGTCCAGAAATCAAGAGTACATTTACGTTTGATACTTTTTTGTTCAAAAGTTTCATTTTTTTCAGCTACTTACTGCTCTTAAAACTGTAATCTAGATGTATGAATTGCCAATCTCAAACATTATTTTAATTACACTTTTTAATTTTTATTTTTACTAGTCAGAGAAGATACACATTACACTTTAGTATTGACTTTGTTATAAGCAAGGTCTTTAAAAGCTTTTATTTTTTTATTTATTATTTTTTTTTGTGTGCAGAACACTTGCATAAAATCACTATAATGCACCAAGCGCTTGCATAAAATCACCATAATACACCAAAGTTCTCTAAAAGAAGTTAGTAATCTCAATGATCTGTTCTTTTATTTGTATCTAAATGTATGCCTGAATTATTCTAGGTTGAATCTTCTAGAAAGGCTGAAGTTGAGAAAGAGATAAGAAGGGTAGAAATCAAGTGTACATTTACGCTTGTTACTTTTTTGTTGAAAAGTTTCAATTTTTTCAGCTACTTACTGCTCTAAAAACTAAAATCTAGATGATATGAATTGCCAACCTCAAGCATTATTTTAATTTCACTTTGTATTTTCTATTTTGCTAGTCAGAGGAGATACACATTACACTTAGTATTGATTTTATTATAAGCAAGGTCGTTAAAAGCTAATAATTTCTTTTTTTCTTAGTTGTGCAGAGCGCTTGCATAAAATCACTATAATGCGCCAAAAGTCTCTAAAAGACGTTAATCTCAATGATCGTGCTGTTCTTTTATTTTAGTGGTATTTGTATCTAAATGTATGCATGAATTATTCTAGGTTGAATCTTCTAGAAAGGCTGAAGTTGAGATAGAGATACTGGGTGGGTGCAGCATACTTCTTGACATGCGATAAAATTGCAAAATTCAAGTACAAGGTAAGATGCAATTTATTTCCCATTGTTTTTAACATCTTTCTTGTAGTATTTATAGTTCACTTCCTTGGAAAACCTGTTGATTTTTGTTACTAAACAATTGGATAATGTTGTTGTTCTTATTATGTTCCTTTAATAACTCATGTTGATTGTTTGCATGAAAGAGGTTAAGATGCAGATGGATGGAGGGATGCACAAGACTTGAATTTTAGGTCATGTTTGGATCATGGGTAAAAAGGTGGTAATCATTACTCGAGTAATGTTTACCACCACTTACTCATGTTTGGTTGGATGGTAAGTGTTACCAGATTGGGTAACTTTTACCCCCATTCATGAGTAAAGTGCTACCCACCTCAATTGGTGGGTAGAACTTTACCTATGTAACAATAATCCATTCTCTCATCTCTTTTAGTTAATATATTTTTAATTAATTTAATTAAATATTAATGTAACTATTTTATTTATTTATTTATTGTATATTTTTTTAATTTATTTTTAAATTTAATTTAATTTAATAATTATATATAGATAAATAAACTATTAATTTTTTTTTTAATAAAAACTAGTTATCTACAGCTAAATGATATTAATGAAAAATTTTATTTTGAAAGAAAATTAAATAATTTATTTAATTAATTATTTAATAAAAAATTTATTAAATTTTTATTAAATAATTAATAATAAGTAAGTTATGTATTACTTTTAACAAAATAGTATTTAATTTTACTAAAACATACTAAATAATTATTTATATAATAATATTTTTTAATATTTTAGTTGTCTATTTTGTTAGCAAAAATGACATTAAATATTTAATTTTAATAAAAATCAATAAATTATTTAATTGATTACATAATAAATAATTAAACAAATTATTATTAAATTAATTAATAATAAGTAAATTATTTATTACTTTTTAAATAAGTATTTATTTATTTTACTAATATTTACTAAGCATTTATTTTATTTAAATTAAATATAATTTATTATGTTATATATATTATATATATATATTTATTTATTTATTTTTTATTATTAACTAAATAACAATATTATTAAATACTTAATTACTTAAAAGTGAATAATTTATTAAATCATCTAATAAATAATTAAGCAAATTCTTTATTGATAAAATAAGTAAATTATTTATTACTTTTAGTAACATTGTATTTATTTATTATTTTATTAAATATTTAATTACTTATTTTAGAAAATATAAATAATTTTGTTATTTTGTATATAAAAAATCAATAAAATTTTATTTGTTTTATAAATAAATTAATAAATTAGTTATTTCAAAATAAATAATTTATTATAAATAACTTTTTTTAATTTATAAATAACATTATTGAATATAATTGACATAAATTCCAATTATATCATCTGTTACCCATATAACAAGTACCAATAATCTAAACATGGGTAAATATTACCAATCTATTACACATGTAATAAGTACCAGTAATCCAAACATGGGTAACTGTTACCGGTCTATTACCCTAGTAACATATTTACCAGGGTAACTCTTACCCTTACCAGGGAATGAAATAATAAAATGTGAAAACTTAACTGATTTTCTTTCTTCTTGGTTAATTTGAGAAATAACTCGTAATCCAACGCTATTCGTCAGTGTTAAGATTGATAGGTTTAAAAGATCCATGCAGATGCGCTATGTTGACACACTTAGTTTAACTACTTCTTGAATTTTAGCAAAATAGGGATAGGATTACAATCCTATTACGATGAGGGATATGACTCATAGTTGGGTAAAGAATTTCTAATTGATGAGCAAAAGGAGTGTTGTTCATTGTTGTCCTTCCGTTGAAAATGCTGCATGTTTGTCATTTGTCACTTGGGAATTGTTCTATCTTCAAAATCATGTGTACTTTGGTGTACTTTGTATTGTCCTGATTTTAAATTTCTCTTGGATATGAAAGGACCAGTTGCTGATAACTCCCAAGGAGTGATGTATGCTCGGTGAAGGTAAGTATCTAATTGCAACTACAAATCTTTCATACACTGGGAAATTTGAATCTACTTTCATTTATCTAAACTAGATAAATGCATATTGACATTCTAAAGGTTATTCAAAACTATGTAATTGGTCAAGCATCAACAACTTTAGAGTTTCCCTAATAATAAAAAAGATCTTACAACCATCTGACATATTCAACTTTTAGGTTGCATATAAATGTCATAGACATAATAATAATAATAAATGCTAAAGTTCTACTCTTGAATTTTACTTTTTAAAGGGGAATGGATATGGTTAATGAAGAACTTATTTGCTTTCCAACATAGGAAATTTTATAATGCCAGGATATTTTGGACTTGTAAATCCTCACTATAGTATGAATCTATTTGTTGAATATCTAGAAACTGTCCCACGTTTGCCAAGATGAGGTTGGGTACAAGGATCTAGCTTAAGTCCTTACAGAGATATTAGGGGATAAGATAAAAAACAAACTTTGTCAACCCTTGCTTTATATTTATAGTTCACTAGATACATGTGTAGGATTATCTTGATATATCTTTACATGCTTTATGATTGAACTTGCTTAGGCGACAAATTATCTTAAATATTTTTAATTTACCTAATTTCAATCCCCCCCCCCCCCCCCCCTTTCTTAGGATTGCTGTAGATCCAACACAAACTTTGGGAATTAAATGCTGTATCAGTCTATCATGGCTGCCGCCAACAACAACGGCGGACATGATTTCTGACATAACTGTTGGAGGGATTTGAGACTGAAGTTGCTCTGTCACTTGGCCATTAGCACCCAAAAAATGTGAGACAGACACGCTGAAAGGAGCCTGTATACCCAGCTGAGTTGCTAGTGGAGTGTTGCCAACCCAAATATCATGCCAAAAGTCGATATTTCACCAAGACCAAAACGATTAGGGGATGAGTCACTGCTCGTACGCTGTTCAGGCACCTCCAGACAGCAGAACCATGCTTCTGGTTAGGCCAAGACCTTCAATGTATGCCAGGATATTTGCACTACGATTCCAAAGAAACTTCGAAAACAAACCTTCTATTTGCTTAAGGAGTAGAATACGTGATTACGTATGGAATATAAAACAGTTTTGATCACCGTCAAACGGCCCATAGGAGATAAAGAGTTTAGCCGACCAAGAATCCAGCTTTGAATTTTGAAAACCAATTCTTAGAAGAGACTCGATGTCTTCTTTCCCACATAAAGAGGTACTCCTAAACAAGTAATAGGCAGATCATAATGCTTGAAGCCAGTTATGTGTTTGACCACTTGAAGCCTGCGCGGTGGTATGGTTTTGGACATTACAAAACCACTCTTAGAAGTGATAATCTTCTGCCCGGAAATGCTTTCGTATTCTTTCAAGAAGTTCATTAGCTTATGCAAAGTCATGGAAGATGCATTAGTAAAAATAATACAATCATCTGCAAAGGATAGATGAGATACTAAGACCTTCGTAGCCGCCTTATACTGCATGTACTTGTGGTTTTCCGTCAAATTCATAAATCCTTGAGAAAAATGCCAGAGGTTAATGACTCACAAACTACATCCTACGCCGCTGTGACAAAACCCTAGGGATCTGGGTTCCCATGCACGCCATCCCGCCGGTGAAAGGGCCGCTGTCGGTCTGCCCTACAGAGGCAGCGCTGCCCATTCAGGCTCTCCACGCACACTCAACAAATCGTTCGCGGGAATTCTCAAGGCTCCCTGTGTTGCATGTGATGTCAAAAAACCTTCTCGTTTCGAGGAGAACCGGCAGTCTTCTTATTCGAGGCTGACGAGCAACGGCTTCTAGAACCTTTCAAGCTCGCTTCGATTGGTAGCTTCGGAGGTCACCGAACACCTCATGAGATCCAAAAATTTTTCATTGCTTGTGGGCTTAAGGGACCATGCTCCATGGATTGCTTGATAACAGACAGGTCTTGATACACCCCCAATTACAGGAAGACTTCACTTGTATCTGGGAACGTAGATCATGGACGATCGGCAAGGCGATTATGCACATCTTGAAGTGGTCGCCGGATTTCCACGTGGCTCCTGTGGCTCCTATATGGATTTCCCCGTCTTCCTATTCAATATTTTGAGAAAACAGTTCTATATGCACTAGCATCTGCTTTTAGTAGCTCCCTTAAGACGGATGAAGCCACTGCAAATCTCTCACGGCCTTCAGCAGCACGAGTGTTGATCGAACTTGACATTTCGAAAGAATTGAATCATCAAGTGTGGATTGGCTCTGAGAAAAAAATGTTTTTATCAGAAGGTTGTGTATGAGAACTTGCTCCAGTATTGCATGTTTGTGCTCGGATGGGGCACAACGTGACTGACTGTTAAGCCGAAGCCATGAGCCAGAGAAGACAAGCAATCCTCAACTACCCACACGACAAGCCAATTACGGTAACTGAGGTCCCTTGTAAGTCAAAGCCAGCCTGGGTAGTTTGGGGCACCGACACTAACGATTGTGGCAGAACGTGGAGCCCTCCCATCAATGCCAGGTGGTGGGATAACTAGTGAGAAGTCAGTATCCACCAAGAAGCAGAGATGACTATTCTGATGTAGTCATAGGTGCTGTGCGAAGTCCTAGTCTAGTGATTACACAATCCGCAATCTGTGGTGGAAGCAGACCCTATAGTTTCTACCACAATTGCAGAAACCCATAGTCTAGTGATTACACAATCCCTCCAGATGCGGCCTGCCTGAGTCAACAATTGGTTGTTTATGAAAGGCATTCTGGCGAGGGTACTTCAGCCAGGGCCCATTGATTCTATCGGAGAGGGAAGTATTTTATGTAGAAGCAGGTCTGAAATTTTATTGGAAGACATCAGCCTCCTGGGAGACACACAGACCAGAAGGGCCTTCCAGAAAACTAGAAACTTGTGGAACTCAAGAAAAGAAGAAGCAGGAAAAGGTAATGTGGAATGGCTATCTATGTTCGAGACATGAAGTCAGCATCTAACTCCTCGTGCTCAGATCATGCCCACCTTAATATTCAGTGTTCGCTACAATCCCAAAGAGGTCCCAAAGCTATTCGTTTCTGGCTTTAGGTAATCGGCTTGCGGGACGAGCCTACCTTTAACATAGTGGTTTTAACATTCTTGGGGAGGGGCGCCGTATTCAAATACAAAACACGGCTTGTGCGCCTCGATTTCTAGAAAAATTAAGAAGATGTATAAGTTGGTCTTTGCCTAAGGGCATGGTGTAGATTAATCAATGCTTGGCAATATGTAACCGAGGGAATAAGTGTCCGTACTGTGTGTGTGGGAAGAGAGCGTGTGTGTGTGCGTGTGCGTGTGGAGCCTATGCTGAATTCTTTCACAGCAAACGTAGGGCACAGAGGCCGTGGCTCGTCCATTAAGCGAAACCATATTTACATGTATGCTTTTCTTCATACGAGGAGGAGTTTTAGGAGCTAGTGTGTCGAGCGATGCAAAAATGAGTCATCGTTGGCGTGACGAGGAGCTGGTAGACCGGGAACCACCAAGTTCTTTCATACTATTTGTAAACAGCGTGCAGGTCGGTCCCATATTTGGCGGATCAAAGATGTCGATGGGACTGTACTATCTAATTCTGCATCGTAGCGAGCCTCAGCATGTCGAAGTAATATTCTAATCGCATTTTCTGATAGTAGGCCTTTCTATGGATTGCTACTTTGCTTATGGGAAATTGTACCAGCAAGCTCGTGAGCGGAAAATGCTTGGGTTTGTACTGTGGCGAACCTCTTATGAGGAAATCAAGCAAGTGGTATTCTCTATAGATGATGACTCGGCGGCTGAACCGGATGGATTTGGAAGTAAGTTTTACAAAGCCTACTGGGCTATAATTCATGAGGACTTGATTGCGGCTGTCCAGGAGTTTTTCAACGGAGCCAAACTTCCGCTGGCGTATACTGCTACATCAGTTGTGTTGTCACCTCAGTCAGTTGTTTCAGAAATCAGCACCACAGTGATTGGTCATTCAGGGGAGGATGTGCTGTTATGGAAGCCAAGCAACCAAGGTTTATTCACTCTGAAAACTGCTTAGGCTACGGTGAGGCAAAGTCAACCTGGTGAAAGCATGTTAGGAGCTATATGGAATTCCTTACTTGCCCCAAAAGTCTTCTTTTTTCTTTGGAGATTACTACATAATGCCCTGTCAATGAATGAGAATCTATCAGCTAGAGGTTTTTGGTTGGCGTCTAGATGTCATTGTGTTTTTCTCATCAAGAGTCAGCTACACTTCTTTATTCCATATCCTGTGGCAGCCCAAACCTGTTATCAGCATTTTATGAGAATTCACCTGCTGCATTGTCCTTAGTGAAGGACCTTCTCATGCATGTTAGTTATCTCTCCCCTGGTGGTTTAAGGCACATGCATTTCCAGCTGCTGGCCTGTTTGCTATGGTCGATTTGGTTAGAACGAAATGATGTGAAATATCGAGGTGTGTCATGGCTTAGCTCCGTATTCTGCTGGCCTGCTGCGTTATCCTTACTAAAGTGATTATAAGGACACATGACAATCCACTAATAATATAATGATTATAATAACGCAAATAACATATGACATATCCACTAATAATATAGCAATTTGCAGCATCTAAGTAATGTCCTTAATGGTTTCTTTTTTTCCTTTCTTTTTGAAAAATAAGTAATGTCCTTAATGGTGATCTTCTCTTTCCAGCTGTTGGAGTTATAGCAACATGCTATAAACATACTTTACGATCAGTCTTATCCAATGCCAATTTTATGTGTCTTGCAGACAGATATTTAATGCTTCTTATCCAATGAGATAGAAGCTCATTGGAATGTTATTTATGGGTATACAGCTGCTGGCTTTAGTGGACAAATGCCTTGCACAAAACTTGCAGATTGTATTCTCCAATGTGGTCATATAACTCTTGAAGCGGCAATATCATTTGTAAATAAGAATGAGCAATGGAATGCAAGGGTTGTTTATGGTGATACTGACAGGTGTAGTACTCATGATTATTTTCTTAGCGTTTATATTCGTAGTGATAATGGTCATTATTTCTTTATTGATGCAGAATGTTTGTCTTGCTCAATGAACTCACTGTCGAAGAGGCATTCAAAATAGGAAATGAAATTGCATCTTCTATAACTTCGACGAATCCTTCTCCAGACACTCTGAGGATATTTTCATCTGATGACATTCATGCTTATTGATTCTCTTATGGCTATTAAGTATAGTTTGACCTCACAAAGAATGTTGCTTATCACTATCGTGCTATTTTCATTATCTTACTGTTTAAACTGAATGACTCAATTTTCACAGATGAAGTTTTAACATACACTTGTAAGATGGAGCAATTCTCAAATGAACATTACAACCATATGACTGTCACATTCCTATCTTCGCTAGTTTGTAGTAGGTATTGTTTCTTTCACTTTGAATAAGGTTTCTGGACTTGGATAATAAACTGTCGATTCTTTTTTATTCTTTGAAAATTCATAGGATTCAATTTCTTTATTATCTTCTGTGACCATTATATCTTCGTTTATAAACCACAATCAGTAAGGATGGTAGGGAACACTATATTCTATTTCAAAGTCATAAGGTACACAATGTCTGTATGTTTTAGTTTATGGAGAAAAATTATTGCTTCTTTCTTAGCAGTTTAGAATTAACTATTCAAATATCTTTGTTGATAGTACTAGTAAACATGTTAGTGCTTTTATTCCTTTCTGGTATAGTACACCTAGGTCTGTGTATGGTGGTTAGAGTCTGTTTTGTTTCTTTTTATGTTTGCTACCGATACTTCTACAATATAAAAGGGTTGAACCTCCTTTTCTCTCCCTAATAAAGACAGCTTCGATGTTTGTTGTAATGTTGTTATTTCTATTGGGTATTCCTCTCTCTTTTCCAATTTCATCTTTCTTGCTTCAACGGTTGAGGCATTGCTTGCCGTTGCGTCAAATTTGTTAGATCAACATGTTGCTTACACTCCCACTGTTCTTGTTTCTTCTGTTACACCTGGTAAGGCTGTTGGTATTCACATGTCTTTTCGATAGATGCAAAACATTTCCTTTGTGCCATACTATTGTAATCGGACCTGCATCATATAATTCAAGATACATGGATTCTTGATCTATGTCTTCACAGTATAAACTTTAAAATCATATTAGAAATTTGAAGAATTTGCTTATTTATTCTGTTATTGAGGCAAATGAACGCTTTTATTTTTTGGCATTATATTGTCCAAGTAAACAATTGTCACTAACATTTGCTGAAATGCTTGGTGTTTTCCCTTTTCTACAGTACTAAATTGGAGTATTTTGACTGGGAAGTAAAAGCCAGTATTTCTGTAAGCATGCTAGAGTGTGGCTTTCATCTTCAGTTCGAAGTGCTTTTATTTGGTCATGACTAGGTGCTCGAAATGATGACTGGGTGCTCCGAGAAGATACACATTACATTTTAGTATTGATTTTATTATAAGCGAGGTCTTTAAATGCTAATAATTGTTTTTTTTTTGGTTGTGCAGAGCGCTTGCATCTATAATGCACCAAAGTTCTCTAAAACAAGTTAGTAATCTCAATGATCGAGCTGTTTTTTTTTATAATGTTATTTATATCTAAATGTATGCAATTGATTTATTCTAGATTAAATCTTCTAGAAAGGCTGAAGTTGAGAAAGAGATACTAGATGCAGAATACACCTTGATCTGCGATAAAATTGCAAGATTCAAGGACAAGGTGAGATGCAATTTATTGCCCAAGGTATTTAACTCTTTCTTGTAATATTTATAGTTCACTTCCCTGGAAAACCTGTTGATTGTGGTTGCTAAAGAATTGGATAATGTTGTTATTCTGATTATGTGCCTTTTCTAACATGCCCGGATCGGAGTTTACCATTAGCACATGCCCGGAGCGGAGTTTACCATTAGCCGGCTTGGCTCGTAATGTAAAACCTTGATTAGGGTAGAAATCTTTGGATTTAATTTTGGTAGCATTTTGTTATGACTGCAGGACATTCACAACAGCAACCTCATGAGCAGCAGACAGTTGCAGCAGCCAGCCACAGCAGAGCAGCAGCAACGGCAATCTCTTATACATGGATCGGGTTGGACTGGAACCGAAATACCTCTGTTGGTGTATCGGCGTCGTATGGCAAAAGATTAACCTCCAACGGATAGAGACCTGCAGTAGGAAAGTATTATTTCAGCAAGAGTAGATATGCAGAAATTAGTTACCTAAAATACAGGACTATATTTGGTAGGAGAGATTTTGGAGATCCAGGTTAGGATATCCTATTTAGGATAGAAATCTAGCAACTATATAAAGGCATGTATTCTGATTATTTGATTTCAAGAAGAGAATTTAGTTTCTAATTACTTAGTTTTACGAGCTTGTAACAATTGGTATCCAGAGCCAGCCATGGCGAAGAAAAAAAATGCCGTCATGGAAGAAGATGCTCAACCAGATGATATATCTACCTCGGAATCAACAAATATGACCTCGTTGCTGACACTGCTGAAAATTCAATTGGATAATCAGGCTCGCATTGAACAAAACCAACGAGAAGCCCAAGTTCGTCTCAAGCAGCAGCAAAAGGAACAAGCACAAGCCCTAGCTGCTATAGTGTCGGCGATTGACGGCCTCAAAGCTCTCACGGGACCTCAGACAGGCCACATCAGTGATAATAGCCCCTCTTCCTTGTCGTGCAATCAAATCCGAATTGGGGATCATATTGTTGGCTCTCCACAACAATCCCCTGATCATGCTCCCCCGCAGCCACAAGCGCCGGACCCCATGCCTGTTGCGTCGGCTGCGGTCACTATTTCCCCCCACAATCCTGCCGCGCATCGCCCATCTCAATCTCGTGCCCCGCTGCCACCCACAACCCTTGATTTTGCTCATCCCCCACCGAACCCAACTTTACTTAACCCTTCACCCAACCCAACCCACTTTAATAACCAACCGACCACACCCTTTCCCTCACATAGCTCCCATCCGCCTCCACCTCCTGCAACTTTTACTGGACAGCACCTGCAGGATGCGCCATATACCACATATCGTCGCGACAACTACAAATTTCCGATTTTCCACGGGGAAGAACCACAAGAGTGGCTCTATAACACTGAAATTTTTTTTCGGCATTATAATATTCTTGGAGACTCCCAGCGCCTTCACACTGTAGCCATGCATCTTCGCGGGGAAGCTAACCGATGCTATCAAAATTTTGAATCCTCGTACCCAAACCATTCCTGGCTACAATTCAAAAATGCGTTACTCGATCGTTTCGGTCCCACGGCTTATGGGAACATTAGCTACGCTTTGAGCAAATTAAAATAGGAGGGTACTGTCGCGTCTTACCAAGCAGCCTTCGAAGACTTCCGTGCCCGACTTCCTTGGATGCCGGAAGACGATTTGGTGGGACGTTTTTGCAGTGGCTTACAGAACAAAATTGCTATCGAAGTTCTTGCTCACTCGCCATGCGACCTTCACTCCGCTTTCCGCCTGGCACGCATATATGAGCAGAAGATTGTGGCTGACAAACCCAATTCTCAAAACAGACAAACCGACCGCTTCTATCGCCCGCCCGTTTCCTCCGCAAGTCCTACAAGTACTTCCCATCAATCTAGCAACATCACCAGCCTTCCCACACCTCGTGATCGGAGTCGATCCACTTCAGTTTCTTGGGCAAGAATGAAAGACCGGCGCGCTCGCGGATTGTGTTTTTACTGCGATGAGAAGTATGACACGGGACATCGTTGTCGCTCTCGCTTGTACTGTTTGGAGGGATATGAAGAAGAGGACGATGAGGAAGATATCGCCACCACTGCCATAGACAGGGAAGTAGCTACGTTATCTCTTCACGCCATTCATGGAGTCGCAGGCCCTCAAACTATCCGTGTATTTGGCCACATAAAAAAAACAAATAGTGTTCATATTGATAGATCCTGGGAGCACGCATAATTTCATTTCAGAAAAGCTTGCGAAACACCTCCAATTATCTCAGTCAAAGGGACGTACTCTCCATGCGGAGATCGCTGATGGTCGCCTGCTTCCGATTGAAGTACTCCATGCACAAGTACCAATCACGATCCAAGGAGCAAATTTTGTGGTGGATCTTTATCCTTTTCCACTAGGAGGCGTAGACGTGGTCGTAGGAATACACTGGTTGCAAACGCTTGGTGATGTCTTGTGCAATTGGTGGAGAGGAGACATGACTTTTACTTGGCAAGGTACCGAGTTCCGGCTGCAAGGTATTCGGGAAGGAGGGCTGTCTGAGCAACACCAAGGTCGTCAAGGCAGCTGCTTTGCTGTGCGGATTCTTGCACCACCCCAAGATGAGCTCTCAGTACAACACCCAGATGAGCTCCAACTATTGTTGGCGCAGTTTACGGAGGTCTTCTCTGAACCTAAAGGTCTTCCACCACGATGTGCCTTTGACCACCGAATCCCGCTACTTCCGGGCGCACCTCCAGCAAACGTACGACCATACCGCTATCCGCTGTTGCAAAAAGAAGAAATAGAGCGTACTGTTCGGGAGTTACTAACTTCGGGGCTGATCCAGCATAGCACATCAGCTTTCTCTTCTCCTGTCCTTCTTGTAAAAAAGAAAGATGGGACATGGCTTTTTTGTGTGGACTATCGGGCTCTCAACCACATCACTGTCAAAGACAAGTTTCCAATTCCGGTGATCGAAGAACTGCTAGATGAATTACATGGGGCGTGTTTTTTCTCCAAACTGGATCTTAAGTCAGGGTACCATCAAATACGGGTGCATGACGAGGATGTCCACAAGACGGCTTTTCGTACACATGAGGGCCATTACGAATTCTTGGTAATGCCCTTCGGCCTTACTAATGCTCCATCCACTTTTCAGGCAATTATGAATGAGGTATTCCGTCCTTATCTCCGCAAGTTTGTTCTTGTATTTTTTGACGATATCCTCATCTACAGCTCTTCATGGGACGAGCATCTTCGTCATCTATTATTAGTTCTGGAAGCACTTGAAAAGGGCAACTTTCATGCCAACATGAAGAAGTGTAGTTTCGGCAGGACATCCATGGAGTACCTCGGCCATGTTATTTCTGCTGCTGGAATAGCCGCGGACTCTGCAAAGATCAAAGCTATGGTAGATTGCCCTCCGCCATCTACAGTCACCGCGCTACGAGGCTTCTTGGGACTCACGGGATACTACCGCCGATTTATTCAAGACTACGGGAAGCTCACGGCCCCTCTCACCAAGTTACTCAAAAAGAATTCCTTCTACTGGAATGCAGAGGCTGGGCAAGCATTTGCACTGCTGAAATAAAAAATGACACAAGCTCCAGTTCTTGCCACCCCCGATTTTTCACAACCTTTCGTTCTCGAAACCGACGCTTCCGGCAATGGTTTAGGGGCTGTTTTAGCACAGAACAAACGGGCTATCGCTTTTTTCAGTTGTGCGTTATCTGGTCGTGCTTTAGCTCGCGCAACATACGAGAAAGAGTTGATGGCTGTCGTATTTGCAGTACAACATTGGAGGCCATACCTTCTCGGGAGGAAGTTCATTATTCGCACAGATCATCAAAGTTTGAAGTACCTCCTGGAACAAGGAATCACCACACCAGCCCAAGAAAAATGGCTCGTCAAGTTACTCGGGTATGACTATGCGATTGAATACCAACCCGGTCGAACAAATACAGTGGTTGATGCTCTATCCCGTTGCCATTCCGATAGTACCTCACCAACCAAGTTGCGAACCCTTGACGAGTCCAGCCTGCCGCACAACAGTGAACATCAACAAAGTTCGCCACGACTCGGCACTGCCCTCTTCGGTTCACTGACCTCAATCAGCTCCTCTTCCTCTCCTCAGTCCTTGCTTGAGGAAATTCACAATGCTCTACAATGCGACAACATTATTCAAGAATTGCAGCGAGCGTTCGGAGTGTCTTACGCTCGGCTTCAATGGCGAGATGGGTTATTATTTCATGATCAACGTCTGGTCGTGCCGCAGGATGCCAACCTTCGTCAGCGACTGATATTTGAGTGTCATGACACGCCGCTGGGAGGACATGCCGGTCAATTACGCACGTATAAACGACTTACCGATTCTTTCTACTGGCCAGGAATTAGACGTGATGTGCAAAACTATGTATTGTCTTGTGAAGTATGCTGCAAAGCCAAATGATTCATTAAAACCCGCGGGCTTGCTTCAACCACTTCCTCTTCCATCCACTATTTGGGAAGACATCTCGATGGACTTCATGGAGGGGCTACCGCTCTCTGACGGAAGAGATACAATTTTGGTCGTGGTTGATCGCCTTTCCAAATATGGGCATTTCATCCCTCTCCGACACCCATTCACTGCACCTATAGTCGCCGATGCATTCGCTCGTGAGATCATTCGTCTCCATGGTACCCCACGTTCTATTGTGTCTGACAGGGATAAGTTGTTTGTAAGCAATTTCTGGAAAGAAATTCATCGTCTGCAGGGTACGAGGTTATTACACAGTACCTCTTACCACCCGCAAACAGACGGCCAATCGGAAGTATTAAACCGTTGTATCGAGAATTATTTGCGGTGTTTTGTGGGAGAGAATCCTAAGCAATGGCGGAGATTTTTACACTGGGCGGAATTCTCGTATAACACCAGTTTTCATTCAGCAGCACACGCTACACCTTTCGAAATTGTCTATGGGAGACCACCACCCAAGCTTGTGCAATTCACAACGGGGCCTATTCGGGTGGATGCCGTAGGTCACGCTATTCGAGAACGCGACATGATTCTGCGCGACCTCAAACAACACCTCAACATGGCTAGAAATCGAATGAAACAGGTGTATGACAAGCATCACCACGACAAAGAATTTGCAGTGGGTGACAAAGTTTTACTTTGATTACAGCCTTATCGACAATCATCAATTACAAATCGCAAAAACCACAAGCTGCGTCATCGTTTTTACGGACCCTTTGAAGTTTTACAACGTGTGGGAGCAGTTGCATACAAGTTACAATTACCCACCACTGCTCGCATTCATAATGTCTTCCACGTATCGCAGCTTCGTGACGCACGCCATTTGCGATCTCACACTTATTCTCCCATACCACCGTTCACTGTAGAGGGTCAACTTGAGTTAAAACCAGCCTGCATTTTGTCCTCACAGGTAGCTCGTCATAGGAACAAGGAACGGGTTAAAGTACTAGTAGCATGGGCTGGACTTCCACACTCAGACGCCACGTGGGAAGATAAAGAGGACCTCCAACGACGCTACCAACTCGCGGACGAGTTCTTTTTCGATGAGGGGGGGATTGTTATGACTGCAGGACATTCACAACAGCAACCTCATGAGCAGCAGACAGTTGCAGCAGAGCAGCAGCCAGCCACAGCAGAGCAGCAGCAACGGCAATCTCTTATACATGGATTGGGTTGGACTGGAACCGAAATACCTCTGTTGGTGTATCGGCGTCGTATGGCAAAAGATTAACCTCCAACGGATAGAGACCTGCAGTAGGAAAGTATTATTTCAGCAAGAGTAGATATGCAGAAATTAGTTACCTAAAATACAGGACTATATTTGGTAGGAGAGATTTTGGAGATCCAGTTTAGGATATCCTATTTAGGATAGAAATCTAGCAACTATATAAAGGCATGTATTCTGATTATTTGATTTCAAGAAGAGAATTTAGTTTCTAATTACTTAGTTTTACGAGCTTGTAACACATTTCCCTGCGTAAAGTAGGTTGTAATATCTGCTTTTCTTGTACTTTTTCGGGTTCCCTGTTTTCTATTTACACTTTTGGGAGTTTTACTTGAGTGTCTCTTGCTTAAAATAATTGTGCTGGTCAATTGACAGTCTTAACATCCTCTCTGTTAGTAGCTCTTCCTTATCATGGTAAATATTAGTGCTCTTTGTTTCATTCCAAGTTAATGGCTTCACAAAACTGTACTCTTCTCAATTAAGTGTTTCTCAATTATTTTGCTGGCTCCAAGCAGCAAATGGGTTTAGATTTTTAATTGAGAAAATAAATTCTATCAATTAGTAATCTTTCTCATGTTACAGTAATCACGAGGAAACTGTGACTCTTTAGGTTAAAAAGTCTTCGTTTGGAAGCTATTTTTCTTTCCAATCTCGATTCCACTTGGAGAACTGCACATGTATGATTTTGTCCAGAGACATCAATATAGTAGCATGGGATTTTGTTCTTCCTGCACTCTGGTTATCCTACAAGAACTGTTAATAAGTCGTAAGCGATTATGTGGTCAACAAGGTTCTTCGAAGTTCTTGTGCTATTTGAATGGTTGAGTATCACCATTATTTGTGCTTCAGTTGGTGAGAACCATGTCTTAGTTTCCTTTAACTTAGCTCTATTATATTCAAGCCCTGTGCTCGGTTATGGCCTTATAGATATTTATTCTTACCCTTGATATTTGCCTGCTCCGTTCACAAACCACTAGCCTCATAGATATTTTGTCTAGCCCTTGATATGTGCCTGTTCCGTTGTCATAAAGCACCGGCATTACCTGACATGTGATATTCAATTTAGGAATGTTGTGATTTTCGCTGGCATAAATTCATTCATGCAACGGACCTTGTTGCGGCGCCTCTCTGACCTTGCATTTATACCTCAATGCTCTTTTTTTTTCAGTTTGGTATATATTCAGAAGGATCTCTGCAAATTTGTAAGTAATTTTAAATCAATCATGTCCTCAGAGAGTTGGCAAGAATCTGTTTTAGGAATTTCATCAGAAGCTTCATATTGGTTTTAATAGAAAATGTAGCAGAAAAGTGGTTATAAATTCTGGGCACATGGGTAAATACCATGTATTTTCTGTAATTTAGGTTTTCTTTTTAGCTTTGATATTTCATATTAATATTTTCTTGTAGTTGTCTAAACTGAATTTAAGGTATTATCCCCACGATGGTGCTTGGGAGTTGCTTCTCACCTTTTGGTAGTAGTCCTTGCCATCACACGTATCTACAATCACTCTCTTTAGGAAGACAACATATGCTTCCATCACAACTTGTATAAGACTGGGGTTGAACTTCTAGTGTTTAAATGATACAGAGGCACTAAGGGTTTAAAAGCAGCTATGATACTGCCTGAGGAAACATGTGTTGTGATTTTATGGCCTAAGTTGGCAAAGCTATGCTTTTCCTCATGGGAAGTGAATTTGTTTCCCTTCACCCAACGCTAATTAATTCATTAGTTCATTGAACAGTTACATGAATTTACGCCTTGTTAGTAACCATCTTAATTGATTATTTTCATAGCATATTTAGTTTAAATCTAGAGTGGCTGAAGTTTGGCAAATACTCTAGAACATTTAGAGGCCATGGAAGCATTTGCTTGCTTGAAAGTAGTAATAATAATGGTGGAAGAGTTGAGTACAGAATGAGTTTAGGAAATTGAGCTCCAGGGATATGGACATGTCCACGTGGTGACATGCACTGAGGGTCGGCTCGGGTGGCCTTAGGGATCCAGCACTTAAAGTGCACTAGGGGGTCTGTGCTAAACATGCTCTAGGATCAGCCTTGACTTTTAGGTGAAGGAATTGTATTTTTTAAACCTGACATATTTATATTGGCAGATATTTTTATTATTATCCTTTTGCATTCTTTAAGCTTCTGCTCATGCGTAAGGACCGGAAGAATCTTTTAGTGAAACAATTTCTTGCCTAGAACGAGGCCTATCAATCGAATTATAGCTGGCCTTGGGAGGGCATGCTTCGCGCCCAACTTGGGCACTATAACATCCTACTTCAAAGATTGTTTTTTTTAATGAACCATTAAATGATTTATGTTAAGCACTATTGGATCTGTAGACAATTCAGTTCTAACCATTATTAACTATTTTACATATGGTAACAAATACAAAATGAATCCAAGTAGTATAACTAAAACTGTGTATTGTTTGTGAGCATGGGTCCTCTTTTCTTTATTTATTTATTTATTTTTTTGTCAAGAAAATTGCTTACAAGGAGATAATTGGTCATCTACTATCTTTAAGCACGAGGGGGGGCTGCTACAGTGCACGCCCCCCTTACGCTATATATATATATATATATATATACACATACATATATATACATACATATATATAATTAAAATAATATTATTTTAAATATATATAATTTAGATATATATCTTTTAAAGTAATATATATTATATAATATATATATATTAATTAAATATATATATGTTATTTTAAAGATATATTTTAAAATAATATATATTATATATATATTAATTAAAATAACAATTAACTGTATATATATATATATATATAATATCTTAATTTTTTAAAATATTTTATTTTCAAATAATTAAATATTTTAAATATATTTTTTAAATTTAAAAAAAAAATTAAATATTTTTTTTTTCACAAGCATCGCGGGTGATGTTTTTGCTAGTATGTTTATATGAAACAAAACTTTGTAATATTCAAATTTTGTATGCTTGTTTTATCTGCTTTTAGAAGCATAGGGACTGAATAGCCACCTGATCTGAATAAATCTTGAGATGATTTTGTATCTTTGGAGTGGGATAATGTCAGATCATATATCCGTCTACCCTTAACATTCCAAACACTCTCACATTAGCTCAACAACATTCTCTCTGAGATATTAGGACTAGTCCAGAAATTAAGAGTACAGTACGTTTGATACTTTTTTGTTCAAAAGTTTCATTTTTTCAGCTACTTACTACTCTTAAAACTGAAATCTAGATGATATGAATTGCCAATCTCAAACATTTTTTTATTTACACTTTTTAATTTTAATTTTCACTAGTCAGAGAAGATACACGTTACACTTTAGTATTGAATTGATTATAAGCAAGGTCTTTAAAAGCTAATAATTTTTTTTTTAGTTGTGCAGAGCACTTGCATTAAATCACTATAATGCACCAAAGTTCTCTAAAAGAAGTTAGTAATCTTAATGATCTGTTCTAGAAAGGCTGAAGTTGAGAAAGAGATACTAGATGCAGCATACTTTTTGACATGCGATAAAATTGCAAAATTTAGGTACAAGGTAAGATGCAATTTGTTGCCTATGGTTTTTAACCTCTTTCTTTTAATATTTGTTGTTCACATACCTAGGAAACCTGTTGATTGTTGTTACTAAAGAGTAAAGAATTGGATAATCTTGTTATTCTAATTATGTACCTTTTCTAACTTTTTCGGTTGTTTGCATGAAAAATGGTAAGATGCAGATGGCTGGAGGGATGCACAAGCCTTGAATTTTCATGGAATGAAATCATAAAATGTGACAAACAACTTAATATCTTTCTTCTTGGTTAATTACATAAATAACTCATAGTCCAAGTGCTATTTGTCAATGATAAGATTGATAAGGTTTAAAAGATCCATGCAGATGACTACGTTGACACTCTTAGTTTAACTACTTCTTGAATTTTAGCAAAATAGGGATAAGATTACGATCCTTTTAAGATGAGGGATATGACTTATAGTTGAGTAAAGAATTTATTAATTGATGAGCTAAAGGAGTGTCTGTTAATTGTTGTCCTTCCATTGAAAATGCTGCATGTTTGCCTCCCAACTTTTTTTCCAACTGCCATTTGTCACTTGGGAAATGTTCTATCTTCAAAACTAGGTGTACTTGGTGTAACTTTGTATTGTCCTGATCCTAAATGTCTCATGGATATGAAGGACCAGTTGCTGATAACTCCCGGTGGAGTGATGTATGTTCGGTGAAGGTAACTAGCTAATTGCAACTACAAAGCTTCGATACACTGGAAAGTTTGAATTCATTTTCATTTATCTAAACTAGATAAATGCATATTGACATTCTAAAGGTTATTCAAAACCATGTAATTTGTCAAGCATCAATAACTAAAGAGTTTCCCTATTAACAAATCTTTTGTGCTGCTTTATGCATGTATGCCGATTTTGACATTCATTGAAACATTTTCAAGGGCTATCTAGTTCACATAGTTCTACTATGAGTAATGAGATCTATGTTGATAAAGTCTTTTTAGCATTATGATGAAATCTAATAGTTATTTTGCTTAGGAAGATATGATGAAATCTATTACTTATATGTTGATAAAGACTTTCTGTATTTCGGTGGATACCTTTTCTCCCATTTTTTGGGGATAACCTTGAATTGGTCTTAATTACTTCATGTCCGAAAAGGTGTACTTCCGCATATCTTATCAACAAGGGTCATGGTAAAGAAAATATTGAGGAAGTTGATGTATAGGAGTTGACAGACGCTGAGGTGTTTTGTAGCTACATGCAAGGTCTTACGGCATCTATAACACAGTAGGTAATAGACACGCACATATACATAAGATGGTAAGGAAGGAACATATCCAATACTTAAGTAATGTCTCTTTAATCACTGGTGTTGATGTCCGACCAAAGCACAAATTCTTGTAAATTAATGCAGGTGTATATTTTCAAGTTAATTGATACAAGGGCAAGGACATTACCTTAATCCACTTTGACTACTGGAGGATCTTGAAAGTTAGATGGTAAGGAAGGAACATATCCAATACTTAAGTAATGCCAAAGTGATATACAACTGCCAACAGAAACTCTTTTAATCCCAATTGATTGTAAATGGGACCTAAATTGGGCTTACTTTGACTTATTTTATCGATGAATCCTTCTCTAGTCACTCTGATGACCTATTTCATCTGATGACATTCATGCATATTGATTCTCCTTTAGCTATTAAGTATAGGTTTGACCTCTCAAAGAATGTTGTTCATCACTATCGTGCTATTTTCTATTATCTTATTATTTTAGCTGTATGACTCAGTTTTCACAGATGAAGTTTGAAGATACACTTGAATGTTGGAGCCGAACATTCGAACCATATGAATCTCTCATTCCCTACCTTCTCCAATTTGTGGCAAGTATTGTTTCTTTCTCTTTGTAAAGTTTGTAGACTTGGATGATAAAGTGTCTTTTCCTTTTTATTCTTTTGAAACTTTGTAGGTTTCATTTTCTTTATTACCTTATTTGACCATTATATCTTCTTTAATAAAGCACACTACGTTCTGATGGTAGAGCACAATATATTCTATTGCAAAGTAGTAAGGTACGCAATGTTTGTATGTTATACTTTCTGGAGAAAACTGTTGCTTCTTTCTTAGTAGTTTAGAATTAACTTATCAAATATTTTTGTTGACAGTATTAGTGCTTTTTTTCCTGTCTGGTGTGGTACACCTAGGGCTGTATATAGTGGCTAAAGGCTGTATTGTTTATCTTTGTGTTTCTTACCAATGCTTCTACAATATAAATGCTTTTAATAGACGCCTTCAATGGACCTTGCATTTGACCTCATTATGTTCTTTGATCTGATATGAAGGACTTCTGATAAAATAGCAATATTTCTATTGGGTTTTCATCTCTTGTCCGGTTCCATGTTCTCTTAATGTGAGATGTTACTTCTTGTCACTTTTGTTAAAAACATGTGTATGTACATGTTTTGTTGTTAGAACTGCTAAACATTTCCTTTGTGCCATTCTGTTGTAATCGGACCTGCATCATATAATTCAAGATACGTGGATTCTTAAATCTTGTCTTGACAGTTTAAACTCAGATTTGAAATTCGAAGAATTATTTTTTTATTCTGTTCTTGAGGTAAACGAAAGCTTCTTTCTTGGCATTATATTAGTTTGTTCAAGTAAACAGTATCCACTAACATTGCTGAATAGATTGGTGATTTCCCTTTTCTGCAGTACTAAATTGCAGTATTTTGACTTGACAAGGTAAAAGCCAAGATTTGGTCATTACTAGATGCTCGCAATGATGACTTGGTGGACAGGTTGTCCAACTGGAAGTTGATTCAAGTGCGTAGATGGTTTGTCCCACGTGTTGAGTGTAAAATTTTCTGGCATAGTGCTAAATTAAGTATGTGTTTATCTCCTAATCAATGTTTGCTTTCACTTTCAGACATTATCAGTGAAAAAACTTAAATGTATACATCACTTTATCAGACTGGATCAGATATAAAGTTGGTTCAGTAACTTATACCAGTTTGGGAGGTATGTAATCAGTATTTGTACCTATCAATGAATGAGTATTCAGTCACTTGTACCATGTGTTGAGGATAAACCTAATCCTCCATGTTGATTTCGTTTCTGTCAAGAGCTGAGCGATTGGGAATGCTTCAAGTGGTAGATTTTTGCTGATCCCAGCAAACTTTATCCTGCCTCTGTTCTTACGAACTTCGTTAAGGGGTTTGAGTCTGCGGGTGTTTAGTCAGAGTTGACTAATGGAGCTGTAAAGCTTTTGCTTTCTAAAGATATGAAGGAAGCGAATGAAAACATAGATTGAAAAGCCATGTCAAGCTGTTGAAACATTTAGGCCTAATAGTTGTTTGGATTAGAAATCTTTACGTCCAGAACAATATAGTAATGTTCAAGTGACTTATGGATCCTTATTTGAAGGTCGTCAAGATTTTGAAGCTCATGGAAAGATAATCCTTGAATTTCAAGACTTTTCACATTATTACTCAAAACTTACCTCCATATGAAAGGACTTAATGCACGAATGCGAAGGTAAATGAGAATGGAACTCTAAGGTATGTTTTATGACTATCTAATTTATTTTGAATAGTTATATATCCCGTGTTTCTTTTAGGCTGTTCTGATTGTGACCTGTACCAGCAGCCTTACACTTTGTTAGACGTGAATTGAGTGGTTCTTGAATAAACTTTTTACCCTGGATAACTTTGGGTGTGTTTGGATAGCAGACAGAAATGAATAGTATAATTCTTAGGTATTTGAAGATGTATCGACTATTTGAAGAAGGTCCAAATGTGCTCTGCAATTAAGTTCTGAATAGTGCTAATTGCAAAATCCACTCCATATGCTTTGATTTGAAATGTAATTTATTTATTGTATCTTTGGTTTCTATGTCTACTGTCTTAGAAGATTTTTTTATGTATTTTTTATCTACATATCTTTGTGTAGAATTTCTCGACTTTCTCTATATGAAGTTTTTTCTCTACATTTCTCTATATAGAGTTTTCTCATCTTTCTCTATATGAAATTTTTGTTCTCATATTCTGTAACTTCATTTTTTGTATAATTCTTTGCAAACATTTCTAAAAATAAATCATGTTTGGTCCATGACTCTACGTGTTGTGTCCGTGAGGATCTAGCGTTGTCTCGGGATTATGCCGGTCCGCACATAATTTTATTTTTAGTTTATCTTCTTTTTTTTTTTCTTTTTTTTTTGGCGTTGGGTTTTGCAGATCCCTTCAATCTTCAAGCAGCCACATCAACGTTCTATGTGTCAGTGAATTATGTACTATATATTTTGGTATGAACTTATGACTTTTGTGTTTAGTGTTTAGTTAATTTTTATTATTTTTTAAATTAATATTATTATTTTAAAAATAAAAACTGTACGAATCGGCGTGGTTGGCACGACACGATCGGCACGGTCGGCACATCTGAAGTTTTGGATTTACCGAAACTTGGCTCGGCGAGGCACATAAAACTTTTGTTTTAGTTATGACAGATAGCATGACCTACCAATATGATCTATACCCAGAAGCCAGATTTGCATAAAGTATTAGTTTCTAATTGTTCAACCTTTTGTTTTATATTTACACACATTATACTTGATCCTAATGTTATGGAAGATTCTGCCAGTGCGTAAGCAATGAGACTCTTTGCTTCACATTCAAGTTGTATTCCCGTTCAGCTTCATTTGACCTCGTTTGTATGAGTTAGCCCTTGTTTGAGCATATTTTCTTAATTGTTGCTGAGTATATATTCCAATTTTTATGCAACATATTTTTAACTTCTAGGTTTTTTGAACAATGAAGGTGAAACAGTCGGCAGAACATGAACTTATGGCAAAGGATCAGAAAGGTCATTGTTTTGCAATATTGCTATTTTTTTTAACTTATACTATCTGTGGATAAAGTGTATTTGCAGGCTTTGTCACCGTGCATGTCTTCTATATTATGAAGGATAGTGTTATGCTATAACTTTTCTAATATTATTTTTTGCATTAGTCTAGTAGAACGGAAAAATCCACACCCTTTGTTGAGCGTGTTAATCCCTTGTGGAATATGCTTCTTGGGGAATTTGCAGATGGTTCGAGAGGCATAGTTCATTTGTCATTTTTATGTGATGTTGGGATTCCAACATTAAAGCTGATGCAGCAACATATACCTGAATTGATAGCCTGTCTTCTCTAACGATGTAATAAAATTATCACTGCCAATAGCTACTTCCATTAATAAGATAGCTTATTATTATCTTTTTTTCATTTAGACCAACAGATCTAATGATCGGGCTTGTAAATTGATAATTTGACTATAGAAAGGACTGGAAGAACCTTTTACTGAAAAAGTTTCTTGCCCAGAACGAGGCCTGTCAATCGTATCATAGTTGGCTGTGGGAGGGGATGCTTCATGCCCAACTTGGGCACTATAGCATCCCTCTTCAAAGATTGGGTTTTTTTTTTTTAGTTTTTTAGTTTTTTTTTTGTGCCATTAAATGAGTTATGTTAAGCACAATTGGATCAGCAGACAATTCAGTTCTAACCATAATTAGCTAGTTTGCATACAGTAACAAATACGCACTGAATCCATGTAGTATAAATAAAACCATGTATTGAATGTGGGCATAGGTCCTATTTTTTTTTTTTTTTGGTGTCGGGCTCGAGTTTAGGCACGATTTGAGTTTCTGATTTACCGAAATTTAGGTTCCCAGCTCGAGTTTACGTTTAATACTTTTTTGTTAAAAAGTTTCAAGTTTGTTCAGCTACTTATTGCACTGTGAACTGAAATCTAGATGATATGAATTGCCAACCTAAAGAATTATTTTAATTTCACTTTTTATTTTCTACTTTTACTAGTCATAGAAGATACTCATTACGCTTTGGTATTGATTTTATTATAATCAAGGTCTTTAAAAGCTAATAATTGTCTTTAGTAATCTCAATGATCGGTGCTGTTCTTTATTTTTAGTGGTATTTGTATCTAAGTGTATGTGTGAATTAGTCTAGGCTGAAGTTGAGAAAGAGATACTAGATGCAGACCACTCGTCGACATGCGATAAAATCGCAAAATCAAGTACAAGGTAAGATGCAATTTATTGCCCATGGTTTTTAACTTCTTTCTTTTAATATTTGTAGTCACATGCCTAGGAAACCTGTTGATTGTTGTTATTAAAGAATTGGATAATCTTGTTATTCTACTTATGTACTTTTCTAACTCTATTGCTTGTTTGCATGAAAAATGGTAAGACGTAGATGGCTGGAGGGATACACAAGCCTTGAATTTTCATGGGAATGAAATTATAAAATGTGAAAAATAACTAATTTCTTTCTTAGCATTATTATGTGAAAAATGTGAAATGTTTTCGAGGGCTATCTAGTTTACATAGTTCTACCATGAGTAATGAGATATATGTTGATAAAGACTTTTTAGCATTATTATGAAATCTAATAGTTTTTTTTTCTAAGGAAGATATGATGAAATCTATTACTTATATGTTGATAAAGACTTTTTGTATTGCGGTGGATACATTTTCTCCCATTTTTGGGGATAACCTTGAATTGGTCTTAATTATTTCATGTCCGAAAAGGTGTACTTCCGCATCTTTTGAAGAAATCGTATCAACAAGGGTCGTTGTAAAGAAAACATTGAGGAAGTTGATGCCTTCACAGAAAGCCCTGCAGAGGGTATTCTATTACTTTTTTTTTGGGCAACATATGATGTATAGTAGGAGATGACAGATGCCGAGGTGTCTGGTAACTGCATGCAAGGTCTCACGGCATCTATTATACACTAGGAAATAGACTCGCGCATATACATAATGGTCTCTTTAATTACTGTGGTTGATGTCAGAGCATAGCACAAATTTTTGTATACAAATGCAGGTTCATATTTTCAAATTAATTGATACAAGGGCAAGGACATTACATTAATCAACTTAGACTACTGGAGGATTTTGAAAGTTGGATGGTAAAGAAGGAACATATCTTCTAATACTTCAGCAATGCTAAAGTGATTCTTTAAGTATGTTGGGTGTGCAATCACTCTGTCATGAATAGGATTCTTTTGATAAGAAAGAAACTAGACATAGCCCCTATTGAATTAGGTAAAGATGGTTGTAGTGGTCAAGGTTTTAGGTGCGCGGCGGAACGTGCCGGATCCGCCAAGATGACCGGTGCCGTCCAGCTAGAAGAAGAGAAGAGCCACCGCCGTCGGAGAGATCTCCCCCCCCCCCCCCCCCTTGCCTTCTTTCTTTTCAAATAAAGGCAGCTTTTATTTAAATACCGCCCCACCCACCCCATTTTTCTTTTTCTTTCTTCTTCCTTCCTTGCGAGATGATTTCATTTTTTTAAAAAAAATAAAGGGCAGCTTTGACAGCCCCTAAAAGTAAGTCCAGCCCTACATGGGCTGGCCAGCTTTTATAGCCCTTATTATTTTTTTCTACTTACAAATAGTTTAAAAAATAAAAATAAAAATTACAGATCGGCACAGCATGAGACGGCACCTTAAACCTTGGCTAGCACATATGCTAAATGTACATGTTTTATTTGTATGGCTTGTCTTGAGCTGGTTTATGCTTAATCGCCCTTTCAATATAGTTTCGTGCTCTCTAATATTTGCTACTACATTAGTCAATGCATGTTTTTTGGTCAAGCATGCAGAATATAAATACTGAAGCTCTTGGACTCCTGAGCTGGTTTGCCTCATCCCAAGCAGCTGAAGATTTGAACACCCGTGATGAACTGGCTCATGAACTAATTTTAAGCAAGCCCTTTACTTTTGTGGAAAATCATACAGTGAGGCCCTAAACATGTCTAAAGAAAATAAGCAGCTTTGATAAAAGATACTTAAAGGTTTATTCAGGTTCTTTGCTAAGAGAAGCAATTCTATACCATAGGGTGCTCATGTATATAATGACAAATAAATTCTAAATCTTCTTGCATGTGCAAATTGCTGCTACTAGTTTGAAAAATATAACCTCCTTTAAAATCGATTTTTTGAAGCACAAGCGGGTAAGCAATTCAAACTGTTTAGCCTTGTTGTTACTTCAATTTTCAGTAATAAGTTTTGACAGGAACATATTGTTGTTACTTGTTATCAGAGTTATAAGAGATAACAATTTATATAAAAGTATTGACACCAATAATTTAGCAAGCAATACTTGTTACTTTTTTGTGTTATAATATTTTATGGAATTTAAGGATAAATTACAGTATCCTATCATTGGGACGTTGTGCACAGTCTAATCATATGTCTTATCATTTCCTAACTCCTAATGTTCTTGTATTATATTTCCAATTTTGCTGACAATCATTATGATGGATATGTAAAGGAAATAGCCTTAAACCTTCTTTCACAATGAATAATTGCTACCTTCATTAATAAATTGATTAGTCTTTGTTACAATGAAAAGATTATTGTTGGACAATTATATTAACTCCTTTAAAAATCATTTCGCATACTTTTACTTACATTTCATATTGCCGAAGCTTTTATTCCCCAAGATCAAATAAATTTTGCATTTGTAAAATATTTGCCTAGAGTTGCTTCACCTCAAGATGTGTCCATATGCAATTGAAATATTGAATGTGTATTTCATGTTTGGAAACTAGTTGTTCTGCATGAATTAGAATGCATACCTTGATCATGGACATAAGAATCGTCGTTTTGTGAGACCCAGTAGGATGTCAGTGCATTATTGGTTATGCGGCTCGACGTTGACGAGTTGTTGTTCGAGACTGTTACGATTGGGTTCAGGACAGATCAAACACAGAAAGACCTCAAAGGGTAAAGATAAAGAATGGCCGAAGAAAAGAAAGATCAGTGAATTTGGTAATACCCGATTAAGTGGGGAGAACAACCAGAAGAAGTCACGAAAGGATTTCCGATATAGCAGCAGTTGCAGCAACTACAGATTCAACAGTACTGTCCACAGCCGCAGCCTCAGGCACATAGATTGTTCAAGTGACCGGCCCAGTAAGTTCAGGGGGACATCCCAAGAGGAATGAGGTCGAGTCCAGGCATTACCTAGCGAGGAGTTTAGCACGAGAACTACAACGATCATGGATAAGTTGACAACATCGTGATGCATCAGTGTTTATTTTGATTGATCTTAGTGTCACCTTGTCGTGTATTTCGTTGGATATTGCTGTTAGAATTTGCACGGATTTTCTATTGTGGTTTTGTGTGTGAAACTACTGATCCCTAGAAGTCGACTTTGGTATTTATGTTAGTTGCGTGAACACGGGTATTTCTTTTTGGACTTAGCGTTGATAGTTAGACGGGTGACTAAGTTCACGCAGGAAGTTGTTTGACTAGAGTATCTAGTGTGAGGTGTTACAAGAGATTGAGACAATTGGAGACTGTGATAGTGTTAGCATTATCGAACAGTACGAGCTATTGATGTTTGCCATGGTATGTTCACTGATCAGATTTGGTGCATTTGTACAGAAGGTCATAGTGTGACATACGATTTCCACAGATAAGGATTCTCGAAGAAGTTATTTAGTTATGATTTTTAAGTTAGTTGCCATGATAGTTGATGGAGCACTCGAAGGACTTCAAGTGTCGTGCTCTGTATCATCCTAGAAAGACAACGGTTGTAGCTGACGCATTTAGCCGGAAGAGCTCGACTCGTTTCGCAAGGTTGTGGTGGGGTAGTTTGCCTCCTGGGTTTGCGCTCATTGAAGCGTGAGCCATAGGTACTCTTTGCTGTATATTGTGTCGAGTCGGAGTTACTTCAGGCGCTTAGAGCGATACGGCAGGATGACACTGTCTTATAGGAAAGATACATGGACGCCTTGAGTCTAGAGAGGTCTCCGAGTACAGTTGAGCACTGATGGTTTCATTTGATACAGAGATCAGAGATTTTCTGGGTGGTGTAGCATGCAGGGTGTTAGCAGGATTTGTTGAGGCTTTAGCTTAGATTTGGTATTATTGTGTTCTTCGAACCATTTGACGAAGGCCATGTACTAGATTCCAGCTGGTGTTATTCGGCTATCTGAGAGGATAGTTATATTCAGAGGTTGTCGGATTTTGATGATGTACCCTGAGTATAGTGTCAGATGGAGACTTTGTTTTCGGATTCTAGAGAGTTTTTCCAACAATAGTCGCAGCGTGTTCCCTACAGATGATGGTTAGTCTGACTGGACAATTCAGATCTTTGAGTTTGTAAGACAGGCTTGCGTATTGAACTTCGGCTGTTGTTATGACGATCATCTATTCAGATGGCATCGTGTGAGGCCTAGTATGGCAGGCGATGTTGGATACAGCTGCTATGAGTATAGATATTGTTGAGGATGTCACTCAGAGGATTAGATGGATGTGATTGAGACTAGAGACTGTTTAGTTCCGCGAGAAATCGTACGCAGCCAAGCGCCGTTCTGTTCTCGAGGTAAATGAAAGCTTTTATTTTTTTGCAGTATATTGTTCAAGTAAACAATTGTCACTAACATTTGCTGAAATGCTTGGTGTTTTCCCTTTTCTACAGTCTTAAATTGGAGTATTTTGACTTGGAAAGTAAAAGCCAGTATTTCTGTAAGCATGCTAGAGTGTGGCTTTCATCTTCAGTTCGAAGTGCTTTTATTTGGTCATGACTAGGTGCTCCGAGAAGATACACATTACATTTTAGTATTGCTTTTATTATAACCGAGGTCTTTAAATGCTAATAATTATTTTTTTTTTTTCGGTTGTGCAGAGCGCTTGCATAAAATCTCTATAATGCACCAAAGTTCTCTAAAACAAGTTAGTAATCTCAATGATCGAGCTGTTTTCTTTAATGTTATTTATATCTAAATGTATGCAATTGATTTATTCTAGATTAAATCTTCTAGAAAGGCTGAAGTTGAGAAAGAGATACTAGATTCAGAATACAACTTGACCTGCGATAAAAATTCAAGATTCAAGGACAAGGTGAGATGCAATTTATTGCCCAAGGTATTTAACTCTTTCTTGTAATATTTATAGTTCACTTCCCTGGAAAAACCTGTTGATTGTGGTTACTAAATAATTGGATAATGTTGTTATTTTGATTATGTGCCTTTTCTAACATGCCCGGATCGGAGTTTACCATTAGCCGGCTTGGCTCGTACTGTAAAACCTTGATTAGGGTAGAATCTTTGGATTTAATTTTGGTAGCATTTCCTTGCGTAAAATAGGTTGTAATATCTGCTTTTCTTGTACTTTTTCGGGTTCCCTGTTTTCTATTTACACTTTTGGGAGTTTTACTTGAGTGTCTCTTGCAAGGTTTTCCATGCCGTGCCGAGTCGAGTATCGGTAACTCCGAAATTGGGCACGTGCCAATCGTGCCGACCGTGCCGTGCCGACCGTTGATCCGTACAATTTAAATTTTAATATTATTTAAATAAAATAAAAAATATTAATAAAAAAAATTATTAAAATAAATATAAAAATCTAATTATATATAAAAAATAGATACTATAATTTATTTTGTGCCGAATTTTGTTTTTGAAACATTGGGGATTTGCTTTAACTGCGAAAATAAAAAATAATTTTTTTATATTTTTAACTATTATTATTATTTTTTAAATTTTATAGAGAAAAAAAGGAAAAAAACTTAATCACGCGCAGGCACCGCGACGGCAGCTGCCGAGGTCGCCCGCGTGCGGGCGACTCGTCTTCCTCCGCAAGGAGGAAGAGAATGAATTAAACAAAAAAAAAAAAAAAACAGAGATATAGAGAAGAGGAGAGAGGAGGGAGGGAGCAGGGGGAGAGAGAGAGACGAGAGGGAGGGAGGGAGGCAGGGGGAGCAGAGAGAGAGAGGGGAAGGGAGGGAGGCAGGGGGAGAAGAGAGAGAGAGAGAGAGAGAGAGAGAGAGAGAGAGAGAGAGACGAGTGCCGGAGCCGGCCGGCTCGGCACCGTGCCGGTGCCGAGCTCCGGCGGCTCCGGACACGTGCCGGGCGGCACTGCGCGTGCCGTCCGGCACGTAAAACCTTGGTCTCTTGCTTAAAATAATTGTGCTGGTCAATTGACAGTCTTAACATCCTCTCTGTTAGTAGCTCTTCCTTATCATGGTAAATATTAGTGCTCTTTGTTTCATTCCAAGTTAATGGCTTCACAAAACTGTACTCTTCTCAATTAAGTGTTTCTCAATTATTTTGCTGGCTCCAAGCAGCAAATGGGTTTAGATTTTTAATTGAGAAAATAAATTCTATCAATTAGTAATCTTTCTCATGTTACAGTAATCACGAGGAAACTGTGACTCTTTTAGGTTAAAAAGTCTCTTCGTTTGGAATTTGTTTTTCTTTCCAATCTCGATTCCATTGGAGAACTGCACATGTATGATTTTGTCCAGAAACATCAATATAGTAGCATGGGATTTTGTTCTTCCTGCACTCTGGTTATCCTACCCCGCCCCCCCCCCCCCAAGAACTGTTAATAAGTCAAATAAGCGATTATGTGGTCTATAAGGTTCTTCGAAGTTCTAGAATGTTATTTGAATGGTTGAGTATCACCGTTACTTGTGCTTTAGTTGGTGAGAAAATTTCCTTTAACTTAGCTATTCAAGCTCTGTGCTCGGTTATGGCCTTATAGATATTTAATCTTACCCTTGATATGTGCCTGCTCCGTTCAAAAACCACTAGCCTCATAGATATTTTGTCTAGCCCTAGATATGTGCCTGTTCTGTTGTCATAAAGCACCGGCATTACCTGACATGTGATATTCAATTTAGGAATGTTGTAATTTTTGCTAGCATAAATTCGTTCATGCAACAGACCTAGTAGTTAAGATTGACTTTAAGATCCAAGCTATTGTTGATGCGCCTCTCTGACCTTGCATTTATACCTCAATGCTCTTTTTTTTTTCAGTTCGGTATATATTCAGAAGGATCTCTGCAAATTTGTAAGTAATTTTTATTCAATCATGTCCTCAGAGAGTTGGCAAGAATCGGTTTTAGGAATTTCATCAGAAGGTTCATATTGGTTTTAGTAGAAAATGTAACATGCTTCTGTGATGGAGTTTTCTGTATTATGTGTTTATTTTATAGAAAAGAATGATAGCAGAAAAGTGGTTATTAAATTCTGGGCACATGGGTAAATACCATGTATTTTCTGTAATTTAGGTTTTCTTTTTAGCTTTGATATTTCATATTAATATTTTCTTGTAGTTGTCTAAACTGAATTTAAGGTATTATCCCCACGATGGTGCTTGGGAGTTGCTTCTCACCTTTTGGTAGTAGTCCTTGCCATCACACGTATCTACAATCACTCTCTTTAGGAAGACAACATATGCTTCCATCACAACCTTTGTATAAGACTGGGTTGAACTTCTAGTGTTTTAAATGATACAGAGGCACCTAAGGGTTTAAAAGCAGCTATAGCATACTGCTGAGGACATGGATGTGTGATTTTATGGCTAGTTGGCAAAGCTATCTTTTCCTCATGGAAGTGAATTTGTTTCCTTCACCCAACGCTAAATTAATTCATTAGTTCATTGAACAGTTTACATGATTTACGCCTTGTTAGTACCATCTTATTGAATTATCTTTCATAGCATATTTAGTTTAAATCTAGAGTGGCTGAAGTTTGGCAAATACTCTAGAACATTTAGAGGCCATGGAAGCATTTGCTTGCTTGAAAGTAGTAATAATAATGGTGGAAGAGTTGAGTACAGAATGAGTTTAGGAAATTGAGCTCCAGGGATATGGACATGTCCACGTAGTGACATGCACTGAGGGTCGGCTCCGGGTGGCCTTAGGGATCCAGCACTTAAAGTGCGCTAGGGGGTCTGTGCTAAACATGCTCTAGGGTCAGCCTTGAAGGATAGTCGTAGTTTTGAATTTCTTAAAGAATTGGAGGTGAGTTCTGTTTTGATGGTTGGTGCAGCCGTCTTGGAAAGTGAAAGGAATATAATCACAGAGCGTTCAGTGAGATATCTTGATTTTTAGAATATTATAAATCTTTTTTTCTTGTTTGTGCTATCTTATATATCTGCATGTGAAATAGACACATCTTACGACTATTGAATATGGTTTAACTTTTAGTTATGTTCGGAGGTGTTAGAACATTAACATACCAAGTATATACTAAAGTAGTTAATTTAATTTCTGCACTTATTATTAGTATATTCCAGCCAGACTCATGTATCCTCGAAAGATCACCTTGTTGTAGGCTGCAAATACTTCCACCGATTCCCTGCAGAAGTAAGTTTAAGAAAATTTTGAACAATTGGTGGCTATCAGTCTGGAAAGAACAATGCAGCATAGTTGTTGACCTTTACTTAGGAAAACTTTACAAGAGTTAATATGCTGCATATTTATCGTGCGTGAAATAACAGCACAAGGTATGACTCGAACTTCTTAGTTAATTTAAAATTAGATAATACAAGTTGGATTTTTTTGAATTTCCAATTATAGTCAATTGATGATATTAACTATGCAAATCTATTTCATCACCATAGGATTTAATATTTTGACATAGTTTGACCTGCTATATTGTTAATGTTTTGAACTTTTCAGCATGTAACCTGATCGAGTAGCTTGCTTTTATCATACCATTATATAGACATGTAGATTCGGTTTTATGCCACTTGGAAATCTTAATGTTGAAATTTCTTTTTGCTTTGTTTTTTTTATATATATCGGAATAGTGTTTAAACATATTAACCATATATATGGTGTATACTATTGGTCCAGAATATGCACATGCTTAATCACATAAATCACCAGTAGTTGATGGAGTTATGAGAAGTCCTAATGGGAAAGAGGTCAATACCTGATTCTTCGTACTTCTTCTGGTTAAACAAGAGCTTTTTAGGTTTTTCTGGAAACTTTGTTGTGGGTTTTTGTCGAAATCTTATGATTATACGTTAAATCAATTTCTAAAATGATGTGTTGCTCAACACGCACATATGTTTGTGATATATATGGACCCGGGACATATTTGTTTGGATTTCAGAGCTTATGCTTAGCGATGACAAATTGCTGTTCAGTCCTTCGGTGATAACCCTTAGGTATAAGCCATTTATAAACAATTTAAAATAGTTAAGACTTTTTTATTATCGCTTAGCATAACTAATGCAGATTTTTTAACTTCTCCTATGATGCTTGATATACTATTAACTTGCTATTTCTTCTCTTTTGCTAGTGATGAGGTATCCAGTGTTATTGATTCCTACAGAAAAGCAAATGGCACAAAATGTTTGTTTAGCTTTTAGGCAACTGGTTTCTTTTTCAGATTTCTCTTTTCTCCAATGTAAACTTGATGGCATTGAATATGTGTAAGGTTCTATTCTCTTGGATTTTGTATTGGCTTCTATATCCTGTTGTGAGTCTTTCCTGTAAAGATGTCTCCAGGTAGCCAGATAGCTTGGCCCATGCTTGTCACAGTTCCGCTCTTTCGAGCCACCGACGATCACGAAGGTCAGGCCTTCCGATTGTAAAGGTAGTAAGTTGTTACTAGGGTACATGTCTTGTCAAATATTAAAGTTTTTAGAAAAACTATCTTCTTGCTCGGATTCCAAGCGTATCATCAAAGAATGCGTGCTTGGCTTTTAGCCTTTTGGTGAGTGTTATGTAGATGGATATTAACTATAACATCAAACGTTGTTGTGTTTTGGTATTTTAGTCGTTAAATCTTGTAATACTTTATGTTAATAGGTTTGTGGATTTGATCTGCTAAGGTGTGAAGGAAGATCTTACATCTGCAAATGTAAATGGATGGAGTTTTGTCAAGAACTCACATAAGTAAGTTATCAATGTAATTGGGAAAATAAGGTAATGTTTTTATGTGAATTTTATTGTGCTTTTTCAATCAATTATATGCGTCCATCTTATAGATATGATATGCTACTAACTATCGTTTTTGTCAATAAGGTACTACGCGAATGCTGCTTGTGTTGCGAAAAATGTTTGTTGATGCAAAGGCTCCACATATTTCATCCACAATTCCTCCAAATCTCCTTAGAAAATAAATGAACCTGTTCAAACTGCTGAAGTGCTAACACGGCAGGATAATGGTAAAAACTGGCTCATTAGGTCATTCAGAGGAATCACATTATTGTGGTTATACGTCAGTAAGTATAACAAATATCTCTGTCTATCTTATAGATTTTTGTTGTACTGTATGGATCTTCTCCTCTAGCTCTATATTATGATATTTGTAGCGACGATTGGACACCAAGCAAAAGGTGAATTTGAAAGTTACAGAATATTGAACTTAATGCTGAAGTATAACGGGTAAGACCAAGAGCCTAGGGGATTTGACTATTTAACTTGTGCATTTTTTTGTACATAAAGTACGGTCGTTTGAACTTTTGATTGGTATTTACATGTGTTGCAGACAAAACTAAAAAGTGCATACAAATTGCAAGATCTATTAGATGCAACGTGTATGTTAGTGCCATTTTCTAGTTTTGACATGAATCTTAAGACTTATTACCTTCACAACTCTTGGTAAAAGGTCCCTTTACCTATTGAATTAAGGGGTAAGAAGATGATTTCCTTTTTTTTTGTTTTACGGCAGCTATAGAGGGTCCAACCCATGTAGCGTTGACATTAATTTTTTTTAGTCTTTTTTTTAATAGTTGACAAAACTTTTAAAAATAATGGATCGGCACGGTCAGCATGGCACAATCGGCACGTTCGACACATCTCGAGTTTGGAATTATTGAAACTCGGCACAAGATGGCACCTTAAATCTTGGTTAGAAATCATTTTGTTGGAATAAAAATATAATTTATTTGAGATTGAAAAATAGATTGTTTAAGGTTGTTTTAAGGTTAATACCAACACAAATATGGAGTCTATACTTCTATTATGCGTTGGAAGTGACTATTTGCAAGGAGACGGTATGCATTGCTTCAAATATGGAGTCTATACTTCTTTTGTTGTTTTGGTTGGGGGGTTCTATTCTTTGTTAGAATGAATTTGATGTAGAAGTTAACGAATTTTTACATACATAGGATTTTGCGTAAATGCATTCATATCATGGTTTTACGTGCCGGATTAGCACCGTCTCGGTGCTGACCGTGCCGGTCGGCACATAATTTTTTTTTAATTTAATAAATTTTTTTTTTTAATTTTGCTTTAGATTTTATATCTCTATAAGCCACATCGACATTCTATGTGGCAGCGAACTATATACTTTACACTTATGCTATATAATTGTGATTTTTGTATTTAGTATTTTATTAATCTTTTTATTATTTCTTAAATAATTTTAATATTTTAAATACAAAAAATTGTTCGGATCTGCATGGTCGGCACGGTCAGCATGTCTCGAGTTTTGGATTTTCTGAAACTCGGCTCGGCACGACGCGGAAAACCTTGATTCATATTGCAGACCTGGTACGTCTTTCAACCATGTTTTATATCCTTAATGACGGACTCAATTAGGCATAATAGAAAATTGTTAAGGTAAGTTTAACATGTCAGCTGACTTTATGTTTATTTGCTATTGAATGCTTCTATTATCTTATATCTTTTAGATTACGGAGTAGTAGTCAAGGGTGTGTTGTTCACGGTGTTATTCCTCAAGCTGCTCAAAGTTTTATTCTTAGACAATTTTGGTGGCATCTTGAGGTTGTCTTGTTATTCTATTGGAATTATCATTCTAGAAGATAGAGTAATCAACTGACATATGTATGTGCTATGTTTTGTAGGGTGGACACTTTTCTGGTATATATAGGAAAGTGTAGTTAAAGTCATTAAAGTGGGTTAAGGTTCCAAAAATAGTGGAGAAAGTGTAGAGGAGCAGCTTGTTGAAGCTTTAAAGGTACTTAAATATGGAGATGTCCTCGCTCATGCTGGGAGAAAGCTGGTTTCCTATTTGATTTTCATTTGTATAGACTTTAACTTGATTGGTTTTAGTAGATTTTCGCTAGTATTGCTATCTATGCATGCTTGGAAATAATGAATTGACTTAAGACTTTATTTGTCAAAATAGCTTTAGACTGAATAGCTTGGGGCTGCCTCCGCAGCAATATGTACCCGGGGTTACATAACAGACCATATGCACCATATTGGTTTACTTTATATGGATCATGTAACTCACTATCAATGATGATATGCATATTATGGTGCTGCTTCTATCGGAAGTTGTTTGCTTAAGCAAATTGATTAGCATGTCAAAACGTCTTGCTTTAGTGATGATCATTTTCCTATTGTTTGATGCACCGCTTGTAAATACCGATACTGATCTTATTGTCATGTCCCTGCTTATAGAAAATATTGGGTACGTTAGGTATATTGAGTTCGAATTAAAGTATTAATTAGAGTTTATTTGATTGTATGAGCAGGTAGAAGTTTATATTATAAGCTACTTCTAATAGAAGCTAAGTTAAGATGACTAATTTCTTTGTTAAGCTACTTCTAATGGAAGCTGAGTTTCAATGATTCTATTTCTCTTTCCAAATATGTTTTTTAGGATATCTTGGTATCGTCTGTATGGGAAGTTGCATTCCAAATTTTAAAGGCATGAAAGGGATGAAATTTTCTCCACTATAGTTATAAAGGATAGGCATTTCACTCGTAACATACCTACTTTGTGAACAAGGATAGATAGTTGCCTAAATAGCACTCTATCAGGAGGAGTGAGTGGTTGCGAACTTGTTCTACTGAAGCCCGGATTTTCTTTTTCTTTTTTGTGGCGGGATTTTTGTTCTTTGTAGATGAATTTTGATGTAGAAGTCAATGAATTTCTACATACATAGGATTTTTCCTAAATGCATTCATACTGTAGACGTGGTACATGTGTTTCTTTTCAGCCATGTTTTAGATCCTTAATGACGAACGGAATTAGGTAAGATAGAAGACTGTTAAGGTAAGTTTAACATGTCAGCTGACTTTATGTTTATCTGTTTTTAAATCCTTCTATTATCTTATGTCTTTTAGATTACGGATTATTACTCAAGGGTTGTGTTGTTTATGGCGTTATTTCTCAAGTTGCTTCCCGAAGTCGTGGCGAGCGACAAAGCAGCCGGGTTCATCGGAGATCTTCGCGCCGGCACCTCATACACGTGCAGAGAGGGGCGGTGAAGCGACGGCTGTGCGGAGAGTCACGGTGGACGGCGAAACCGCGGCGGCCAGCTCTAGGGTTTCAGCAGAGAGAGAGAGAGATCGCGCACAAGAGGGACGATGAGCCGGTGCACAGGTCAAGGCTGCGACGTCGTCGCGCGCACGCCGGCGGTGGAGGGTGACCGGCGATCGGCGGGCGGCATAGTCGAGCGCGAAGATCGAGTCGCGAGAGAGAGAGGGAGACGCGAGAGGGAGATCGAGAGAGATAGAGGAAGTGGCGAGTGAGGGTGGGGGTGGGGGGGGACACGGTCGTGCTCGAGCCAAATGGCTCGCCCTGCGTCTAGCCAACCTGGGCTTGGCCTGGCCGAGCCAACTTGGCTCGGTTTGCCGAGTCCAGCACAAACTGGGCCCAATCCGGCCCAAAACACTTGCGATCGAGTCAAATCATAGACAAAACAAGCAACCAAGAATCAATCAAAACCTTCGATTAATCTAAAATTAACCCGATAATACCTAACTGAAAATCAGAACCTTACATACAGCAAGTCTTTTTGCTAAAGTTCAAACTAGCAAATAGAATGCTTGGATAGATATGCAAGAATTAATAGTGTATTATTTGGTAGCGAACAACACTCATGGTCCAGACGGTCATGCAATCCGTATAATGTTCTATGTATGCAATGGCGTATACTATATGTGTGTCGTCTGACTGTTTTTTTCTTTTTGAGATCGTCAGTCAAAAGTTCCAGCAGATAAAAGTATTAAAACTTCCATCTCTGTAACAAAGGGAATTTGTTGTGTTGTAAGAATTTAATTATTTTCCTTAAAGAATAGAACGTCTAATAGAAGAATGATCATCACGAAGTAGAAACTTTATAGGTTTTGCGGCTAATCTCTAGAATTTAAAGCAATAATTGTTACATTTCTAATTCTGAATATAATGTCTGTCACTGTCATAACTATGGAATAGGAGCTTTTCATAAGAAAGTCTGCTGAAGGGATTGTACATACTTTTGCAGGTAGCATTTTGAGTTGAATCAATACTAACTTGCCTATCTTTGCAGATTGCTACTGCAAATAGGTGTAGGTGGCATATGAAGGAAACATATGAGTTCAAATCAGGTAACCACGCAATCTTGAGACAGCATTGCATTCCTAAACTTTTTATTTTAAAAACTTGTATACCTCCTTGGTAGTATTTTATTTGTGATGTTAGTCATGATGAGACGTGTATGTTACGCTTAATTTATGTTCAAATTGGTCGTTTGATGTGTTTGGTGGGTGCTTTGTAGGAGAAAGATTTTAGGACTGATTTTGGAGATTATGGACAGATTTTGCAGAAAACCGGAATAAGCTGCTGCGTTTTGGGCATAACTTTCTCCATACAACTCCAATTGATGGCATGGCATACTTTCTCCACACGTCTTAAGATCTGAGTTTATCGAAACTCAAAATGGCACGACACGGTAAACCTTGGTTTGTTGACTATGCCTTTTATACTAGTATGGCTAAACTGCAATTCTTGTCATTTTGCACTAAAGCATGGATGTTCAGAAGCTAATATTGTCTGGCAGGGCTGAATCAAACGTCGGCAAGATTGAAGTGTAGGACTAAAACTGTTGTGATACTATTTGTTATGAACCGATCAGGTTAGCTGTTGTCGGCGGCATCGGCGATCCAATGACGGCTCTATTTCTACAGACCAAAAACCTAAAATAACTATTTTCATGCCTAAAAATAAAGAATACATCGCATATTTATAGAGGCTATTCCTTTAAACTCATATCATATACTTCTCCTAAACATTCTCATAATACAATTTCCAAATAATACTATTTCCCCATACAAAATATTGGCTACTAATTATTCTCCTAACATAAATCTAAACAAACCCTAAACTCTAAATCTACTTTGAACTTGGACCCTAATTCATGTCACATGCCGGACCCTTTTGATCTGATATATAATTGGTAACTCCATCTTGATTAAATGCAGAACAAGCATTACAAACCAAGTCAGAACATATATAGCAATCCAGACACCACGTTTGAAAAATTCGGGCTAGACCTGATTGATTGTTTCCTAGTTGTCTTATTTGATAAACTATCGAATTCCAAATAAAAAATTGAAGAAATTAAATGGACAAAACATAAAAGTAGGTAAATGAATAGGAATACACACCTTTGGCTAAGAATTGCTAATCCATTTGTATCATGAAGAAATGATAAATCACCGATAATGAATAACACTTGAAAGATGCCAATACCATGAGATCATATATATATATATATATATATATATATAATATATATATATATATATATATTGGCCAAAGACCAAAAGAATAGAAGAAACTAGCCTAAGCAAGCAAGTACTACACACTACACAGTACAAACAGCAGTAATGGAAAAAAAAAATAGGGATCTGATCATGCTTGGTCAATTAACCAAGAAAAAAAATATCAGCTGGTTTTCACAAAGCAACCAAAGTAAATATAAGAAAAAAACCAATGTGAAAATAGTATTACACTGTTAGCAATAATTGGAAAACTGGGACGATAAATGTTCATGTTACTTGAATGAAAAGTAAATTCATCAGCAGCTGCAAAAGCAACAAAAAGAAAGATGTAAACTACATTTTGGCTATTTGAAACAAATAATGTGCTAGTTGTATTGTTAGTCAAGAATAGACAGTTTGTATATCATTAAATGCACTGATAGATATGTGAATCAGTTAATGTTACACAAAATTGCAAAATGCCAGAATACTAAAGAGCCATCATGAATGTATATCGCTAGAATCCCTACAGAATTGGTTTACACCATTACTTGTACGTTGCAAAACATGGCTCCAAACAAGACTAAGTGCAAATTTTATCTAAAAATACCAGGGAAAGGCTTTCCCCAGCATCTTAATCAGACCTATCCAAATAGTCGAGTTGAAGATGCATACTGTTATTGGAGATACCAACCTATGCTTCGAAAACTAAAGCTCCACTCAGTTTAGAGTATATATATGCTGGCCACAGCCAAGGATATGAAGTAGAATGTTTACAAAATAGAAGGCAGAGAATTATACTACTAATCTTGTAATGAGCATCTAATACAAGAATTTCTTTAAACTATGATCTAAGAACAAATCTAAACCCCTATTAGTGCCAGTGCATGATAGTTATAATGTATAGCAGTATATCAGTAATTTCTAATGTCATAGACCTATGCTTATTGCCTTGATCTCCAATAAATGTTAAAATCTTGGACAAGCAGCACACTTCATCTCATCCTATCAGCGATATCACTGTATCAAGCAACAACTTATTGGACAACGATAAAAATGTACAACTTACTCTTTTGTTGCATCCTAGACAAAAACCAACAGCTGCACTAAGCAAACCATCAATACCACTCGCGCCTCTATTAGCAGCAACAAGTCTACCATTAAATGTTGGGTCCCACTTTGACATCAATCGTGAATGAGTTAAGGATCTTAACCACCCATTTGCATACATATCCATCTCCCGAATTGGCATGTTATTCCCAATGAATAAAGCAGCATCGGCTGGAAGTACCTCTGCAACTACTTGAGCAATATATGGCTCCGTAACAGAAGATTCAAAATCAACTTGAAAAGATATCTCTTTGGCAACCTATAATGTTGCATCTTGTTAAACACAGTTCTTTTATTGTTAAATCGAAGAAGCTAACTACTAAACATACGAAACTATGATTGAGTTGATGACTACATGTCAAAATACCTGTATAACAAATACAAATTTTACTGGACCCACACATCTTCATCTAGTGCAGCTTGATATCAATCTTTTGATTACAGTTAAGAAAGAGGCCCTGTAATCTCACTGCACTGCTAGAAACTTGGACTCACAAGACTAGTTATTACTGCATAAGCTCCAGCTCTCCAAACCACTCCTCCTCCGAACTGCATATTAAAAAGATTATTAAGTTAATTGTCGATAGCATCACAGGCTTCAAGAAGGAATAGAACACAACACACCAAACAAACTTATGAAAGTAATAACAAAAACTGAGCGCACAAACCCCATCGAGATCGGCTGAGACAATACGTATTTAAGAACGGATGACGTAACGTCCCTCTCCGACATCAATTGATTTCACACATTCAGGTGAGCTAATTCAATAATAAATGAGAATTTACGAAGAACAGCAATACTAAGAACGCTTGGTAGCATGTAATGTCTAGTCCGATACCTAAAACGTAGCGTAAGCATGTGGGTCCACGATGGCTCTCTATCAACCGATCTGACCAGACAATTCAATAAAGAAAGGCTGTGAGAGGAGAGTAAGTCAAATCTGTGTCTACTTTTATGTATGTATTTGTTTATATTATTTACAAGAGTATGCATGCTTGTGCCCTAAGTGTGTCACAGCCTCGAGGTCCTGAGTCCATCGAAAGTAGTTTGACACTTTCGTTTCGACAATTAGCGCGGTGATTGGTTAGTGGATGGGTCCGGGCGGAGTGGGTTGTGCGGTCATCGGTAGATACTAGGTGGCCAACAACGGTATCAACTCGACCTAGGGTGTTATACCCGGTTAAGCATGATTAGCATAAACATGAGCAGACATTACAGTCACATAGTCTTTATCACACAACTACTATTGAAGACAATGGCTGAGCTACCCCACCGAGATGCTATGAAACCCACATAATACGTGACGGAAAATTTGACAATGACCGCGCTCGACGGCGCAGAACTCAAAAGAGCTCTTCGATATTCGTGAAGAAGAAAATGCCTCATGCACCCGCAGCCTTCTCAGCTCCTTAAACCGAGGTAAAAGTAACTTTAGCTTCGCGTCTCGCTTCCTCATAGGGTCATGATGACCGTGATACACGGTGTCCTAAGAAAAACTGAGATGAGTCTAGCGTAGAGATTAGAATTGCCGTGGATACTCAGTCGAGAGAAATGCTCAAGTTTTAATTTGCACAGCAAAAACTCCAAAGAGGAACAAGAGCAAGAGATGAACGGGACCTAAGGGGCGCTTTCAACTAGGGCGTCTTCCACGTCACTCAAGCTATTTTTCGTCGTTGCGTTACGATCCGAGTAGAGTTAGGATCGTAGCACAACTACACCACACAACCAAAACAATATACAGAACGTAAAAACAAAAGGCCACAGAACACTCACAATGAACTACCAACTCTCACCTTGCTGCCTCCGAACCGTCTGAAGCGCGGACAAGCTCCAGGCTTAAGAAACGAAAAAAAGCCGAATAAATCGCGTAGACGTAGCTGCCCGAGACTTGCCTTGCAAGTTCTGAAATCTGTAAAAACAGATTAGATTTCAGCACTCGGTCGACTCGATCCAAAACGCGCCCTCACACCGACGGGTCCCCTACTAGGCCAGCCCATCCTAGACGTGTCACACCGTGAAACACTACGCACGCGAAAACTAAGGTCGGCACGCCGAAATTCCGCATACATAACCAAGCATGCACATAAACTCAAAAACAAAAAACAAGCAACCGGACCCTCACATGACGCTCACACACTATAAAAACAGATCTCGGGGCAGTCCCCCGCAATCAAAATAAGTGAGGGAGCGAGCAACGCATAGCGATACTAGCCGGCCTCTCACGCGATGTTCCCAATCAGGTGGCCGTTCTGCTACAGGAGATGACTTCTGATTCAGCCAAAAGGACCTTCATCTTAAACGAGGGTTAATCGTCTATACACTTCCTTGGCTTTGGCGAAACACTTAGATTTATCGCTTCCCGATCAAAGTGAGAAACCCGATCTGGCAGCACCAGGTAGCTGGAATAACTCACGCGGTATTAGGGCAAAGGTCCTGACTGTACTGGAAGTGCTCGCACCGTGCTGTAACCACTGAAGTATCGCCCAAACATGAGTTTCCAAAGTAAGCATAGGCACGTACGATAAAGGAAAAGAGCATCCGAGTTTGCCACATGAGCGAACGGCTATACCTACAGTACCAGGAAAGAATATCTGGATAGCTCTAAGGAGTCCTGTACGCTGGCAGCCCAAATCAATGATTAACGCTGCCCTGCCAATCCGCTCCTGAAATCCGAAACGGTCCAATAAATTCTGGGGCTCAAACTTTCCTGTTCAAACTGGCTAGACCTGCGTGCAATTGCTACACTCCTTCAATTGGGCGAGACTTTCAAATACACAAAGTCAATCCCACGTTTCGAGTGCTCCGACTCAAGCTCCTCGTCGGCGCCTAATACCGCCCTCGCATGTAATAACGCCTCTCTGGCGGGACTGAGCAGTCTCCAAGTTTGCGAACACCATTATGGGGTAGAGCGGGTGATTTTCAGATTCCTGACGGAGACTCACACTAGAAGATATTTGTCTGGTTAGAACTCTCATTACGACTCAAGCAAATGGCCTTTACGCTCCCAGTGCTCCAGTAGCCGGATCAACCACTCCGTCCCAAAATAAGGGAAGTACGACAACCGTTTGCCAATACGAGGAGGCTCATGGGGAAAAGTAGAGCTCTAATAATTAGCTTGAGGCCACCTAGAAAGCTGACTGAAATGATTAGCACTGGGTGGTACATAGATTTAGAGGCATACTCAACCAATCCAGATAATGTGGAGCGGTTGTCCCACGCCTCTACCTTCCGGTTTTTAACCGCGCACATCAAAGTCCAGTAAGCAGGCCCGTAAATGTCCCTCCAAGGTCTGGATCGGTGCCTCTTTTTCTCCTTGACTAATGATTCGTGGCACTTGGGCTTCATCTGCTCATCCTGTGGGTGATCACGCCCGGCGTTAATCTGAACGCTCAAATCTGTTAAGGAACCCATGTTTCTTCCCAAGTTACATGGTCTCCGCGCTCGGAGAGGCTCCTTCTAGAAAGCGGCTGGAAGTCAAACCGCGATTGATCCGATCTACAAGGGTCCGAGTACTACCATACCCTACACCTTCCCTGACGCTCCGCTCCGGATTTCCCTTGCTTGAAGAATGCTTCCTTGTTCGTTAATTTTTTGTTTTTTATCTTTATTGGATACCCCGACTGGCTCAAACGTATATCGGGTTTTTTGATGGTAATTCCGGGGAATGTTCTCAGATCGGTCGCATTGCCTAGGATCATATTAATCCTTCTCTCTTGCACAGCTGAACGCTCGATGAGCATTATTCCTATCTTATTACAGTGGGTGGTGTAGTTGCGCTTTTCTTTCGACATACATGGTTTCATGGATCGACGGATGTGCGCGATCTTTTCAGTACCGCATTCAACCACTTACCCATGTTTCAAATGCGTCGAACCCGTGCCCTCGTTCCACGGCACCTGAAACACAAGTCCATGGTGATGTCCTCCCATTTTCAAGTAGGGATCTTCTAATGGCTGGCAAAGTATCCACCGGGTCTCATATGTTCGGCTTTAACCTTCTGGCAAACTGCACACCGTACTACAAAATCCCTGACATCTCTCTTCATACCGGGCCACCAAAATTGCAATTTCAGATTCCTGTACATCTTTGTGACACCAGGATGAACGGACAACCTACTGTTATGTGCCTCCGATAAAATCTGCTGTCGTAACTCGGCGTCTATCGGTACACACATCCTATTTCGGTAGCGAATAATGTCATCTGCTCCAATATCGTAATCGGCTACACCAAGTAGGTTATCCCGCCAACAACATTCTAGTTATTCATACAATGTTATGCTAATATTCAAAATACAACAAGCAACATAAAACAACACATATAAGTGAGACCGTGGGATCCACTCACCTACGACCCGGTTCTACCGAACCGAGACCCGATAGACGGCGAAAACCCTCAGAGTAACCGAAATCACCTCACCAAAGCGTCCACAAGCTCGAGGCAGGATGACGGAACAGCTGAGGTCGTCGGAGCTCCTCGCCGGTGGCGGCGATGGCGACAGCGACTAAATCAGCGGCGATCGAAAGAGGCAGTGACGACCAACACCTCTAACACGTCCGGAGAGGCGGCAATGAAGCGATGACGGCGCGGAGACCAGCAGCGGACGGCTAGACACGGCGGCCGGAGCTAGGGTTCCGCGATCGCGAGCTCGAAACGGAGAGAGAGATGGCGAGCAACCAAGGAGAAGGAGAGGCGGCGACGTTGGCACACGCACGCCGGCGAGACGGTCGGCGGCGATCGGCGGGCAGCACGGCGTCGGGCGCGGAGAGAGCTCGCGAGAGAGAGAGAGTGTCGCGAGAGGGAGAGATGCGACAAAGAGAGAGATGGGTGCGGTCGGGCGCGACGGGCTCGAGCCAAATGGCTCGCCCGCGCGCCGCGCCCACGAGCTCGGCTAGGCCGAGCCAACTTGGCTCGGTCCGCCGGGTCCAGCCCAAATGGGCCCAATTCGGCCCAAAACGCTTGATTTCGATCCAAATCAAATTCCGAATCAAATCAGAGACAAATCAAGCAACCAAGAATCAATCAAAACCCTCGATTGATCTAAAATCAACCCGATAATATAAAATCGAAAATCGGAACCTTACATATAACATGCTTGATATGTTCTTCTACCTAGCTACGTATGTTTTGGGATACATATGGTAGGACGGATTCGATATGTTTGGCATTACGAATAGCTATGTGGTTTTTTTACTTGGATAGGTGCGTGAGCGGACCAAAACTCTCGCGACACTTTAGTAAACATGGTAGTGACATACGCTTGTGTGCCTAACAGGATTATTCTACCCGGATGAGTACGTGAGCGGACCTGCTCTTGTGATATTCTAGGGTAGGTTAAAGGTTAAGATTAGTACGGTTTAGTTGTATGTTCATCTAGTACTCGTAAGTCGTGTAGTTTTACCGGCCAGGGTGGCGAAGATGATGGACAGATTACAATGAGTATTTAATCTTAATGAATGATGTCTCTATTGAGGGCGGTAGGCGTAGGGTGATCACTCTTGGCTAGGGTGGTTCCTACGGTGAGCGAGGCTCAGGGGTGTGCCTTCCGGAGGGCATGCGGCTACTGAGTATCTCTTACGGGACGCCGTGAGATCGCTCCTATCGTGGATTTGGTGCCTTGGAAGTGCACTAGAGGCGGATACCAGACCTTGGTACTAGGGTCAATTTGAGTACCTAACTAAACATGAGAGGACTAACTGGATTGGGTTAGTGATTTTACCTTAACATAATCCAAGGATATTGATATAACCCCGTTCTGGACCGCCACGTGTCATGATGCTAATATGCTTTGAATAGGAAGATGGGTCGGACTCGAAGTAAAGACCCATGACATAAACAAGTATTCCCGAGATAGACATCGAGACCATTTACTGGAACATGTACCAACAACGGTCGACTCCCGATATACACCTCGGTAGCGATTCTACCCGAGGTCGACTTCAGCAGATCGTGAGAAGTTGGACCGTTACCTACAGGCGCGGGGAAGTCTTTATGAGAATTCTAACCGACGCTCTCTTCATGAATCCTAATAAAGGCTCATTAAGGTAGGTAATTGATGAGTCGTGGTTATTAGGCAATTAAGTGAGGAACCCCAAAGGCCGCCCAGGTCTAGGGAATGTCCTCCATAATGGCTATATAAGGCAGGAAACAACTCCAAAAAAGAGGTGGGTTGGCTGATAGAGAGACTGACGCCCTATTCTGTAATTGAGAGATTTGTATTCATCTTTATTCTTAGTGGAAATCGTTCTATCGTTGGCATTACGTGACAGCCCGTGGTTTTACCTTGTTTCTCAAGGGTTTCCACGTTAAAATCGTCTGCGTCTTGTGTGATTTTCATCTGCTTCTAATCCTAGTCTTCACTGTTTTTGAACACTTTATTGATCGGTCGAGGACCAACTCGATCAGATATCAATGGCATAATTAATTTGGATAGGGTGGCAGATTTGACATATTGACATGCTATCTTGATTATGTTTATTAGCTGATGTCTTTGTGTGTTGTGCTTTGGATGGCTTGTGCTTTTATGCATGTGTATGTGGATATATCCTAATGCTTGGTGCAATGTGGCTTATCGTTTGTTAATCTTTGTTTCATGCTGTGCATGGTTATGTGTATACCATTGTTGTTGGTATTACTTGATTGGCATGCATGATAGATGTATGCGTACAGGGGTTGTTTGGCATGCGGGATTGCATTGGTGTGCAGGATTGTATTTGCATATGATATATGCATTAGCATAGGGTATTTTGATATGCATCCAAGTTTGTGGGTTAGTTTTTGTGCTTGATGTGATGCATGTTTGGTGTGTGACCGTAGCCCTGGCCCGTGCTGAGGGGTTGCTAGGGTGGGTTACTCACTGAGTATATTTTATATACTCACGATGCTACTTTCCCTCTCAGGTGTTGTTTACGAAGTCCGCTGGTGATCGTAGAGCGAGCTTCGGGGTTTTCTGAGGATAGTTGGGGAACAAAAAGTGTAAATAAAGGTTTTCCGCTATGTATTTAATAAACCTTTGATTATTGTTTAGTGTGAATTTGGAAGTACTAGCTCATAACATCTGTTTCATTTGTGTTTTCCACTTAAAATTTCCGACCCCCGATTTTGGGGCATCACAGAAAGAGTGCATGTACTCTATGTATGGCTTGGAGTGCACACCAAGCCGGAGTTTTACTTCACGACTGCGATTCGGATTTAGTACAAACTGATGGATTATGATTAAAATGGTGTTGCCAGTTACATCAGAAGTTGATGCACCAAAAATTCGCCTCGTTATTTAAAAAAAAAGAGAGAAAGATAAAGAAATTTTGATTCAGTTGATATATAATTTTGGGGACAGATGGTATATATAACAAAAAGGTTTTTTATGGTATTTATGTAAATAAAGAGTAAATACCTCCACCTAGTTAAGCTCAATTGTTCAAAGACATCTAATTAATCAACCAAAAAAAATAATAAAAAATTCAAATGATATTTTCAAGAGTAAATGTCGCATTTGCCCTCCTATCCCAAAATTCCTAAAAATAGGATAGCACACTAACGTGGTAGCGTGTGCGTGCTGCAACATCAGTGCATTTTTTTTGTGTTTTCAATAGCTAATTTTGCACAGCTCTAGAAAACAAGTGGCTGAAATGCAGCTACCCCTATTTTCAGAATTCTCAACCATGTGCCTAGTTATACGTTTGCGATTATTGCATCGTCAGAATGCACATATGCCTCACCTACGTGCAACAGGGTGTTTCTAGTTATCAGAATATATATCCTCTTGAAGAGGCAGATGGGGGCAATTGTAGATAGTGGTTTAGCTCCAGAAAACACCCAGATCCTAAAACAAATCACATCCTAAGTTTCTAAGACTTTAATTTGCAGCACTCGAGCAATAATTACCATAACACTTTAATCACTTTCTAAGATACAATGATCATCTCTACTTCTTGTAGGGTTGTAACTTTTAAGTAGCAGTCAAGCTCATGTGTCAATGTTTAGATTCTATCTTTAAGCAGTCCATCTTGTTTGGTGCATTACCAATTGGATATACACAATAACAAGTAAGGCCAAAAAGTGTTGGCTTTATTGGTTAGTAAAGTTGGATTCTGTGGTTGAGGGGCCTTTTAAGGTCAGGACTTCGAGACAGCAGTAAACACTTATTAGAAGGTGAATTATCAGAATCGTTCCATCACCGAACGAGACTAGTCTCAACCCTTATGAGGGTGGAAATAATTGTGGGAAAACCCAAAAAAAAAACATCAAATAGTACGAAGTTCCACTTGAGCGATACTACCTATTCGATATGTTCCTTCATTAATAGGTACGCTTAGATAAATGATATTCTTAAGCATTGTAATAATTCTAAAATTTCAGAGCTGATATCAATGCCACATCAATTAAGTTTTATGCTGGAATTACATTCAAAATAACCATATATGTATATGCTATATATATGTATATATATATATATATATATATATATATATATATATATTATTTGTTTATCTATTTCACAAGAGAGTGGTCATTTTCAAGATACATTGATGGAAAGTGGACCTTCCGAAATGTTTCTAATACAAATAGTAGTTGATGTTTCTAGTATGAATAGTCCCTCATCCTTTCTCTTGTGCCTCCTTCAGCGGCACCCGTAACAACCTTCAAATAGTAGCTGATGTTTTCCATTGCACCCACAACAATCTTCAACGGCAATACCACCTCGTCATCCAGGTCTTTGTCATCATCCTCACACTACAAGAAAAAACGTCTTTAGAGGCCAACCAATTTGGCCTCTAAAGATCATTTTTTGGCCTTTAAAATTATGAGAGGCCAAAAAAGTTGGCCTCGAGGTTGGCTTCCTGAAGTTCGCCACTAAAGCTTCCCGAGGCCAACAAAAGTAGTCGGCTTCAGAAAATAAATTTCAGCAGCCAACATTAATTAGTTTTTAAAAATATTTATTTTTAGATGCCAACCAAATTTGCATCTAAAACTATCTAACAGCTAATATACGCATGTGGCTTTAAGATTCGTTTTAAAGCCATATCGATATTGGCCTTCAAAAACGAAAGGATATTTTTTCAAAAAGCCAACCATGTTGGCCTCTGTAAAAACTCCTTCCTGCAACTCAACATATCAAATTGGCATCAAAATATTTTAAAAGCCAGATAATATTGGCTTCTGAAAAAATATACATTGAAAGCCAACTCTATTGGCCTTTAAAACTTTTCTTGAATGCCAACTAAATCATTGGTTGTAAAATTTAATTTTAGAAGCCATCTTTAGGCTTCAAAAGTTTTTTTTTTCTAAAGCCAACTTATTGTCAATCTTTAAAATATTAGCAGGGCATATTTATATTGGGCTTTAAAAAAAATTAAAAGCAATTATATATACTTATATTACTATATATACTATATATATATTATATAAATACTTATAATACATTAAAATTCATAATGTATAAATTGAATAACATTGCTTAAATTTACTGAATACGGAAACTTGTGTAACAAATTACAATATATTTTGTTGTACATTTATAAATGGAAAGAGGGTTAAAATAAGGCAGTCGACAAAGATATGACTCCTATGGAAACTAATGTTCACGTTACTTCGTCAGTCGTTCACGAGTTACCATTCCCCTATGGCCTTGTCAATGTTGTAAAGGTCTTGCCTCAAATTTAGCACGTATGAGTTACGGCAACACAGAGAGGAAATTATATATGAGTATAGTTCTAAAATTCAAAAATATATTTCACTACCAACATTAAGACTTTTGCAATGACCAATGCTTTTTCATAAACACATCTAAACTAAAGATGCCAATTTCGAAGCAGAGGAAAAAAAAAAGGTCAACTCCTGCTGATTGCACCAAGTATAGAAACAACCTTTAAACAAAAAGTCACAAAGATTTGCCTGTGTAAGACAATTCTTGTGATAGGCTGACTTGTGGATAAGAGAGCGGTGCTTACTCTCTATGTTTTAGCGTTTGATATATGCTTTACATGTGTTGTCATTGCTTGTAATGTGGTAGTGGTATGTGTAAATGAGTAGAATCATGTTAGGATTTTAACATGGATTTGTGGTACTCATAGATTACATTGTTTTATGTCGTCATGGTTTAAAAGTATGGTTTATGTGGATTAGCATGTGGTTGTAATGTATTTATACTATGGATAGTGTTTGTGAGGTCCGTATTCGGATTTGTTTTAGTTTTTGAGTTTTGTGCATGCTTGGATATGTATGTGAGTTTCGGCGTGCGACCTTAGATTTCGCGTGCTTAGCGTTTCCTCGTGTGTGACGGCGTCTAGGACGGGCTGGCCTAGTAGGGGACCCGTCGGCGTGAGAGCGCGTTTTGAGTCGAGTTGACCGATTGCTGGAATCGTATCTTGTTATTTCTGATTTCAGGGTTATCGGTCGACCGATTCATGTTAATCGGTTCGAACCGATCGGCGTTTAGGCGCGAGTTGTGGACTTGCTATTTGTGTTGTTTTGGGGTTTTTCATTCTTTTCACCTGCGAGCTCGAGCTGTGAGGGCCCTAGGTAAGCCCCCTTAGTTCCTCATCTCATTTCTTTTGATTTTATTGAAATTAAAATTTATTCCTCACTCCCCGATTCCTCCTTTCTTACGCGTAGATTACCTTTTCCTTGCGGTTCGGACGGACGCGAAACCGCCGTCGAGGGCTGCGGTGGGATTGCCTTAAATTGAGCAGTGAGCGGGTTAGCACTGATGCACCGATATGTACCTTGTGTGATATGTTTGGTGTGTTAGAATGCTTGTGGCGTAACTATGTGTTTAATTTGACATGTTATATGCTAATCATGCCGTTGTCGGGGTTATAAACCCTAGTTGAATGACGTATGTTGATCTATGAGATCATGTGTACATGTTATATGATGCTCATGTGATGATGGAATGCTAGCCATGTGAATGGATACTTCATGATCAAGTATGGTTAAACTAGGTAAGCCCAATGTTATGAACAATTTGTGTGGTTGCTTACTCTGGATGGTGATGTTCATGTTTAAATATTATTGAACAATTACGATATTTGCGCGAATGTAGAGTTAAAAAGGCACGTCTAGAGACATTCGCATGTGTGGACCTTAGGCTTTAATCCAAAGCGGATATCTTGTATGCCTGAGTGTGAAATCGCAGTGGGGTAAATCTACGGCTTGGTTTGACACTCGTACATGACTTGTTGCTTGCCGTTATTGGATCCTTGTGATGGTTCGCAATTCTGGGTCGTCGAACCTTGGGTTACATAGCCTAGACGGTTTGAAAGGACACCGGGTGAGGGCTAGGGCTCGGGGACTTGAGACGCATTGGACCAAATTTAGAACGTTAAGCCACAATTAATGAATGATACCCTCTTAGGTGAGTCGGTGAAGCCGATTTGGAAGTCGCCTCATGGCGTCGGGCGTCGGCTCGCGAGTGCGAGGCCTCGGTTGCATAACGCGTAAAGAGTCCGAGTAGCCCCATTTTTAGCGCTTGGCGTCCCATCACCGTAGGGTTGTTTAGTCGGCGTGGACAATGCCGCGGGCGGCGTACCAGACCTTTGGTAGCGTGGCGATAGAGCTCACTTCTGAGAGGGACTATCGTCGGTTGTGAGGATGGGTTTAGGTTCCCTCAATCCCGCGGAGTTCAGTCGCAGTGTGAGTCCGCTCTAGCCAGAATGAAAATATGAGGGACTGACCGTTGACTTAGGGGTTAGTGGAACACGCTGACATCTAACTAATAAAGCCATGCATAATTGGTTAGTTGTGGTGGTGCGCGTTGCCATGATTGCGGAAAAACTTGATGTTGCGGTTGTATGTTGATGACTTTGTATCTATTGCATATGTTGATCTTGATGTTGGTGTGTCCATGTGTCGCCTGGGTTCCCGAGGCTGGACGCCGTAGGCGCCGCTCGCTGAGTCTTTTTTTGGACTCACTGCTCTGGCGTGTGTCTTTTCAGATTTCGTGGCGAAGGGAAAGAGCTTGCGTTAAAGGATAGCCGTGAGGATTTTTGGATGATAGAATGGTATACCTTTTGGGATTGGGCTAGGGGCTGTAGGTATTCAACCTAGGTAAATGGTTAGCCCCACAAGTGTAAAGTTTGATAGCTTAACATGTAAATGAAGGCATTAACCTTCATAGCCTTTTATGGTTTGGTATTTTGGGATGCCCTTTAAAGAGCGTGACTCGAGAATGTTCCGAGTCTTAGACTTTAAACAAAGTTTAAATTGAACCAAACACATGGTTTATTAGGAAGATGAGAATTTCATTCTAAAGTGTATTTGGATTTCCCATACCTTTGTTCCGCTTACTGCATGTGTATATTGTGAATCCGAAAACCACTTTTCAATCAAGAAATTTGATGTTTTGTGAATGGTTTGGATGAAAACGAGCGCTTTAAGTTCTTAGTTTTCTCTTTCGTATTTTCGCGGGTTAAAATTGATTTTAAGCACTACGTCGTGGTCTCGTTTATGTATTTTGGGCGGGTAAGCACAGTGCGCATGTATTCTAAAATCGAGTATACGATGGGCGCCACGGCGGTCTCTCACCAGTCCAGAGGGAATCACGATATTCGCAGACGCCGAGAGTGAGCTATGAAAATCTGTTTCTTGCAGAGTTTCTAAACTTATCGGTCGACCGAATATATATGTCTGCCGGTCGACCTAATTAAATTTCCCTTTACCGCCTGGTTCGCAAGAACTATCGTCGACCAGATAATATGGGCCGGTCGACCGATAAAAAGCTCTGGAATAAGAAGATATAATACAAACCGATTTAAAATGAGTTTTTGATTTAAGTTGGGTGTTTAATGGTTTAGATGGACGATTTTAACGGTATGTGGCACCCTTCCCCAAATTTTTTGTAAAAAATACAGGTTGGAGCCGGAAATTTGTGTCGTAAGTTTTCCGTAAAAATGTTTTGATGTTTCGGACCTTAGGTTGTTATGGATTTTCTCGTATCAATGGAGGAGATTGATGCATTAGAATCTATAGCAAGCTTTTCCGGACCTCGTGGTGTAGTTCACCTCCTCCGTGAACGGCACCCGGGCTCGAAAGTCCAAGACTCGGCTCAAGCTTCTTCAATTGTTTTAAAATGAATCAAAAACATTCCCAAACTTGTTTTAAGAACTAAAACATATGCTTCGACCCGCCGGAGCTCTTTGGTTTCCGCTGCGTATTTTTATGCTCCCGGCGGATCGTCTCCATCGATGTCTCCTTTTCCCCAACTGTCGCGGCTGCGCCCCGGGGGCGCGGGTCGTGACAGTGTTTGAGTAGGTTGACTTGATAAAACCTTTAGTAGAATGTGGTTCACCTATATTGTGGCGGCCCGAATTCCCGGGACCACCCCGCGTATCCACGCCAAACCACACACATACATGCGGAAGCTTTTAAATGAACCGTGCATGGTTTCCAAAATCAAATGCAAATAGTATTTCAACCTCCTTAAAAAGGAACCCGAGCATGAGTCTAGAACTACCGGGCTGATCCGGAATCACCTTGCGCGGGGCGATACGGATATAATATAGGGTCTAGGGAAGAGGAGAAGATCGACAAGAATGCGAAGGACGATTCTTAGTGGAAAAGTATTACTCGTATTCTTTTAATTACAAGAATTACAATTTACAAAATCCACTAAACCCCTTGCTTCTAACCACAACCCGGCCAAGCAAAGTACTTCCTTGGACACTCCCAAGAACCTTTGAACCTACTCTAACCGAGTTGAACAAAGAAAACTCGCTTGGATGCCCCAAGCTCCTTGGATCCTCTCTAACCGAGAGCCTCTCCCTCCGGGAGTCTTCAACCAAGTCCCCTCTCTAGCCGAGGACTTCCTGGACTTCACCGTCCAGCGTGAACCTTTCCTTCTACCTTGGAATGGATTGGGTTGGCTTTCCTCTTCACCAAGTCGCCTCCCCCAAAGGATCAGAGCTACAATGGAAAGATCCAAAAGAATCCTTCGATCCTCTGGTCCTCTACCACAAGTCGGTAGCTTGCCCTTATTCCCTCTGATGGAACAATTTCCGAAACCCCTTTGCCCAATCCGGACAAAGGTTATTAATTACAACCCATTAATTACAAGAAGTAATAAATACTCTTTATTGGGTAGAACAACACTTTATTGGACTGCTCCATCTTTATAGGCATCTCTTGAGCTTCCTCATGCTGCGTGCTTCCTCATCCGTGTCTCTTCCGCTTCTGTGCCCGAGGTCCTTCTGCTCACGCACATCCGGGTACTCTTCGCCTGCGCATTCCGGGTCCTCCTGTATTCGCCGAGCCCACTCCTGCCGAGGCCATGCCTGCCGGGGTCAGTCCTTCCGAGGCCTTGCATGCGCCGAGGCCATGCCTGCCGAGGTCAGTTCTCCCGAGGCCTTGCATGCGCCGAGGCCGCTCCTGCCGAGACCATGCCTGCCGGGGTCAGTCCTTCCGAGGCCTTGCATGCGCCGGGCCTGCCCTACCGCAGGTCAGTTCTCCCGAGGCTTGCAATGCGCCGAGGCCGCTCCTGTCGGGACCATTGGCCTGCCGGTCAGTCCTCCGAGCCTTCGCATGGCGCCGAGTCCATACTGCCGAAGTCAGTCCTTCCGAGGCCTGCATTGGCCAGAGCTATGGCCTGCCGAGGTCAGTCTCCCGAGGCCTTGCCTCGCGAGGCTGCTCCTGCCGAGACCATGCCTGCCGGGGTCAGTCCTTCTGAGGCCTTGCATGCGCCGAGGCCATGCCTGCCGAAGTCAGTTCTCCCGAGGCCTTGCATGCGCCGAGGCCGCTCCTGCCGAGACCATGCCTACCGGGGTTCAGTCCTTCCGAGGCCTTGCATGCGCCGAGGCCATGCCTGCCGAAGTCAATTCTCCCTAGGCTTTGCTCCATGATCCTCCTGGATCATAGAGCCGCGCCCATGCCAACGCCTAAGCCATGTATGCTACTGTCACCTTGACCCAAGATCCTCCTGGATCACGGGCACGTGTCGAGCATCCGCGAGGGAGGTGGTTCTCTCCACATGAGCCCTTCATAGCTTGCTAGTGATCCAAACGCATTAATCTCCCTCATTGATACATAAGAATCAAAAGCAATCTAAGGTTCTCAACTCCTTCTCGGCATAAAACCATTTTCAACATAAAACCCGAAAATAATATTTTTCTTAAACTTTGGGAATTGTCACATACCTTAAATATGTCCCAAACCTCCCAAAAGCCTGAAACCAAAATAATTATCATTTAAATCAATTTTCAAAATCATGTTCCAAAGCCTGTTTTCGGTCGACCAGACTAGACTTTCGGTTGACCTAAAGTCTGCGAATACAAATAAACAAGTCCGAACGCGAACACATCCGAACACCGAATGTGTCTGAACACCGCGAACACGTAGTGAACACTTAGGGGCTGTTTACTTCGCTTAGAAGTCAGCGAACTCGCGGAACTGGGGAGTGGGAACTCAGTTGCGCTGTTTACTTGTACGTGCGAACTCGCGGAACTCAAAACTGAGTTCCGCGAGTATATAATCAAATCAGATCCGCCACTTCGCAGCCAAAGGCTGCGAAGTGGCGGATCTGATTTGTTTGTTGCTTCTCCGCGAGTCGTCTCGCGAACTCGCGACCCCCTGTCTACTGTAGCTCGTGAGAAATTTTCGATCGCCGATCTCGCGTCGATCTGCCGCCTCTATCCCGGTCGATAATCGACGCCGGCGAGTACGACGGCGGCAACGACAGCGACAGCAAGATCCTTATTCCCTCCTGTACTCGCGGAGATCAATTTGTCCCGTAAACCCTAACCCTTTCGCGGTTGATAATCTACGGCGGCGAGGGCGAAGGAGTTGTTTCTTCGGAGTGGCCAATTATCTCGGTACCTCCTCATCGATCATCGATCATCTATCCATAAACCCTAATTTTTTCGGGTGAGATCTGTGCTAGATCAACAGGTAAAAATGATAATTTCGTTGTATACTTTGTTTGCTGGCTGATAATTTCTTGGATTTGGTGTGATTTTATAACCACAAAAATTTAATTATATGAGTTAGGGTTTGACCGACCGAGCCATTATTGATCTGTTTTGCCTGTTGGTTATTTTGTTTGCTAGTTTTGTTGATTTTCATTGATAGATAAGGAGACAAGAAAAACGCATGGTTGTTGAATAATGTTTTTTGTTGTTCCTATTGTTAGATGAAGAAGAAAAATTTGCAAAATCAGTCATAAGTAGTGCTGCATATGCCTGGTTGTAACTTGCTGTGGTTGGGATCTTGTTGATTGTGGCTTAGATGAAGCCGTATATTCCTACGGAAACCATCCACCTATCGTCGGTTGCATAGGGCCGCCAATTTACGTCATATTTTGTACGGGAGTATAGATAGTTGTGTGGCATATTTAAGAATGAGCCCGCGGGCTTTCCTCAATCTTGCACAAATGATGAGGAACAACGGGTGTCTCAGAGATACAAGGCATGTGACTGTTGAAGAGCAATTGGCATATTTCTTAAACATTGTCGGACACAACCATAGGAATAGGACCAGTGAGGACAACATTTTAGATCTTACCTCGAACTTTTGTGAGCTTGTATGTTCGACCTGGGTGGTTTTTGCATGGCCATACAATGGTTTGAAGGCTTTTATATTTAAAGACCAAGCACGAAGTGTTTCAATACCTAAAAATCGCAGCATGCGAAAATTGGTATTCGTATTTAAAGGTATGCCTTTGTCATTATCGACACATCGGCCGTTTGACATCATTGTGCCGCCTAATTTTGTTTGTTATGTTGTAGGATTGTGTAGGCATGATTGATGGTACACATGTTCCCACAATGGTCCCTTCACACCTCCAACCACGATTCCGTGGTCGAAAGGGCATAACTCAAAATGTAATGGCATGTTGTACACCCGACATGGAGATCACGTACATATTGGCGGGATGGGAAGGATCCGCCAATGATTTCACTGTCCTTAGAGATGTCACTAAGAGTCCAAATGACTAAAGGTCCCCGAAGGTGACATATAAATATCTTGTGAAATGTACTAGGTGTTATTATATGGTTCATCAAACTTATAAGCCATGTTGTATCTTGAAAATATTTTAGGAAAATTTTATCTTGTCGATGCGGGGTACACAACAATGCCAGGCTTTATTAGTCCATATCGGGGTGTACGTTACCACCTCAAGGAAATCGAAGGGCGTACTCCATTGAACGCCAAAGAATTGTTTTTCAACTCAGGGCAACTCAAGTTGAGGTCTACTATTGAAAGGACCTTTGCATTGCTTAAGAATCGTTTTAATATTCTTGATAGTAAACGAGCCCAAGTACTCCTTAGAATGCAAGTTGATATCGTGTTGGCTTGTGCGATCCACACATAACTATATTTTGGGTGTTGATCCAATGATTCCAATGTTAATGAGTTTTCGAAACATCGCCTAATGATGTATACGACACCCAAAATTTTAGTACCCAACACGATAGCCAACATCTGAGCCAAAGCCAACAACGAGCGGCAAATCAAGAGTGGTTGGCAAAAAGAGATTCAATTGCGGAAGAAATGTGGAGCAGTTATTATTGACTTTGTATTTATTATGTTGATTGTATTATTATCACTGTCAGCATATACATTCATGGGTTGTATGCAATGGATATTGGTAATGAACTGTGATGATTTTATTAATATATTACTATTTGTAGTTGTGTGCCCAACTATGGAAACAGAGTTGGTGATTCCCAAACTAACTCATCATCTGGAGGGAGACCTCCGAAAAAGAAATCGTCTCCTAACCATGATGGACCGCAGTCCAAAGTCAAGCATTAATTTGTTTCTGTGCAACCGCAACTGACCTTAGGCTTGAAGGTCGACACAAGACCTTCAAGCCTTCAGGTTTCAAAGCGTGCTGCCCGCCAACGCATTAAATGCACTATTTCAACGACAATTTCAATGAAGCCCGTTAAGAACACTACAGAGGAGTTTTAAAAAAGCCGCCTCGGTGATATAAGAGAGGTGATGAGACAAAGCTGGTTGCAGGGTGGGATGATTCTACAAAAACGGTTACGTTTGAGAATGAAACTGCGATAGAGTTGTTAAAGGTATGTAATGCTATCAATTATAGGTAATATAATGATTGTATATGATTGCTAATTATAATGAATCCCAATAAATGTGTTTATATGGCGAAGCCAAAATGGAAGGCTTATATAAACCAACCCATTGCTTTCTATGGTGAGCTAGAAAAAATATGTGGGGACGATGATGCTGTTGGAAACTACAGCAAAGATGTCTATGACGACTTTGGTTGGTGGGTGTTAAATCTCGACGACACTCAAATGGCAAACGATGAAAACATCCAAATGTTCTTCCGTATGGTTACCCTACCCAAGGCTCGCCAAGTAACTTTAACGCATCTATGAGTCAAAGTCCATCAACAAATGTTCCTAGTGGTAGTAAGGAAAGGACTGGAAAGTCTCGAGATCGCTTTCGTAGTGAAAATGTTGATAAGATTGTAGGTGGATTGAAGGAAGTTGCTGCTTTCGATCGAGAAGTTGAAAGAGGTCAGTGTTGAACCGAAAGGAATCTTTAGAATGCTGTGATGGGAGGTTCCAATCTGAGTTTTCTGAAAACCAAATTGAGTGTGTGTACGATTATCTGATTAGGGAGACGGCCGTAGCTCGTGGTTTTCTGGCTAAACCACGAATATGAAGTATATACTGGTTTATTGAATTTCAAGCAATGGACAGTGTCCCCTAAGGGGATCATCATGAATACTTTTATTGTGATGATGTAGCTAAGTAAATCTGCTAGGGGGAATGCTATGTCTTGGTCGACTACTAAAACTGCTGGCTTCGTAACCAGCTATAACTGTTTTATGCTGGCTTTGGATATTTTTAATATGCTGCCTTGTAACTTTAAGCTATTGGTGTGTATTTTGCTACTGGCTGTGAGTAGGTATATGCTGGCTTTGAGCATTATGTGCTGTTGTGAGAATTTAATATTGTTGGTGCGACTTATGTTAGTGAGAATTTATATGCTGGCTTTGAGTATTTTTTTGCAAGTTGTTGGATTGTTCTCTCCTGGCTGTGAGTAGCTTTATATTGCTGCTGCGCGGCGTGTCCTTGGACCCGTCTGGTTGCGGTGGCATGAGAATTTATATATGCTGGCTGTGAGTGAATTGATTCTGCTGGAGCAGAGTATATATGCTGGTTTGTTGAGTATTTTTATGCTGGCTGAGGATTACTGGCTGCTATCTGTGAGTAGCTTTATGCTAAAACTGTGGACTGGTTTGTGCTGGCTGTGAGTTTTTTATATCTACTGGCTGTGAGTATTTCTGCTGGCTGTGCATATTTTATACCTGTTGGCTGTGATATATCTGCTGGCTCTGAGTATTTTATTTCTGCTGGCTATGAGTATATCTGATGGCTGTGAGTTTATATGCTGACTTGTGAGTATTTTCTGCTGGCTGTGAGTAATTTTTCTGCTGGTTGTGAGTATATCTGATGGCTTGTGAGTAATATATAGCTGCTGGCTGTGAGTTTTTTAAATTTGCTGGCTGTGATAATACCTGCTGGCTGTGATAATACCTGCTGGCTGTGATATATCTGCTGGCTCTGAGTATTTTATATTTGCTGGCTATGAGTATATCTGATGGCTGTGAGTTTATATGCTGAGTTGTGAGTATTTTCTGCTGGCTCTGAGTAATTTTTCTGCTGGTTGTCAGTATATATGCTGGCTTGTGAGTAATATATAGCTGCTGGCTGTGAGCATTTATAAATTTGCTGGCTGTGATAATATATGCTGGCTGTGAGTATGTATACTGGCTTTGAGTATTTTATATTTGCTGGCTATGAGTATATCTGATGGCTGTGAGTTTATATGCTGACTTGTGAGGTATATATATGATAGAGACTGTGAGTAATTTTTCTGCTGGTTGTGAGTATATATGCTGGCTTGTGAGTTTTTTATATCTACTGGCTTGTGAGTATTTTTATGCTGGCTGTGAGCATTTATAAATAAATGCCTTATGATTACCTTTGCTCAATAACGTATGAGGGCATTTGGTTTCGGGTAACTACACTATACCATAAAAAGTACTCACAGCCAGCATATAAAATACTCACAGCCAGCATATAAAATACTCAACAACCAGCTTTATCAGGCTTGTTGGAGGCTACAGGTGTTGGAATCTAGCTTGTTTCCCGCTGTATCAGTGTTGGAGCATAACTGGTGCCCACCGTATGGTGACATATAAACCTGATGATGCGCTCTGAGCATAGCACTGAGGGTTCGAGGGTGAAATAATCGAGTAAATTATATTGCACGAGAATATTGGAGCCTAAACACTTTGTTCCGCTATAAATTTCAAGTGTTGGAGTATAATAGTTCCTATTCAAAATGCAAAAAATTCCGATGATGTATGCTAGTTATAGCACTGAGGGGTTAAGGGTTAAATAATAAAGTCAATTAATACTCATATACTTTTAGTTGGTAATTGTTTGTTATTTTGCAGATAGTTGCTCAAGCGAAGTTTAAAGGAAGGCATATTCTACCTACGAAGTGATAGATTTTTTTTTCATGAGCAGATGTATATTTGAATAATAAACATTTGTATATAATTTTTGTTTAGTTTAATGAGTATATGTATATTTGCAATAAACCTTTATACATTTCATTCAATACAAAGTATCTTGTTAGCTTATAATTTTGTTCATTGTTAGCATATTGTATCGTGTCATTGCTTTGTATTACATAATATAATAATAAATATTAATGTAATATAATAATCTTTTAAAATAAAATGTAATATATTTTAAAGTGTAACATATTATTTATATACTAAGTTAATATTATATCGTAATAACATATTAATATAAAATAATATGATATAAGGATAATAATAACATATAAATGAGAAATAAAGTAATAATATAATATATTATAGTTATATATGATTATAATAATTCCAATAAAAATTATAAATAATATAATATAGTATAGACATATAATTATATATATAATATAATAATTATAATATAATAAAGTATATAATATAAATATAATTATATAAATATAATATAGTATATATATAATATTAAAAAATATTATAATATAATTATTTTATATAAATTATATAATTTATTAATTGAATATTATAATTATAAATAATATATTATAATATATAAAAGAGTATAATATTTTTTTATAACATAATATAATATTTTTTAATAATTAATTCTTAACATATACTATGTATAATATAATGTACAGTTTAATATCAAAATAGCATAGCGTCGTATTTAACAAATATTAATGAAACTTCTAATATGATATAAAATTATAATAAATATGAAAAAAAAATAAAAATTTAATTATTATATTTTATTTTTATTACTATATAATCTAAAAAAAATAAAGGAAATAATATTTAGTATTATAATAGATTATAATTATAAATATAATATAATATTTTTTATAATATTAATATATCTTATAAATAACATAATTTAATAATAATGTATAATTTAATATAATTATAATATAGTATAATATAATATATCACATTTAAATATTTAAAATTTATTATCTTTACAATTCAGTTCACTTCCAACGTCAAGTAAACAATGAAACTGTCTTCCAGTTTCACTTCTAACTCCAAGTAAACAAAGAAACTGTCTTCCAGCTCCCGCTTCACAATCCCAAGTAAACAGAGAAACTCAAAACACTACTTCTCACCCACTTCTCAGTTCTCACAGTTCACCCACTTCTCACTTCTCACTTCTCACTTCTCCGGCTTCCGCGCGAAGTAAACAGCCCCTTAATTTTCGGTCGACCGGTAAGAAGTTTCGGTCGACCGAAACTTCAGTATTCAGAAATAACAGATTTCTTAAATGACTTTACTCAAACACCTGAAGTCCACATTTTTCAACCAATATGAAATCTAAACATGCACACACTTGCATCACACATAAATTCATATGCTCAAAGCTTTCAAACCAGATTTTGAATCCCAAAATCCTAACTTAAGCAAACAAGTGTATTTATACCAAAATACGGAAAAGTATTTAAATAAAGGATCAAAATCTATATTGACCTTTAACCAAAAACCGAAATATTTATAAACACCCTATACATGATTCTAAACATGCTCAAACATACACATGTGTGTTAGTACTTCCTTTTTACATTTTTATACAATTATCCACCTATTCAACTAGGTATACAAAATAAGAATTTCCTAAGTGTTTTCAACCAACACTTAAACCCCCAAAAACTATACCTCAAAAGTAATATAGCTAATATCCCCCTCCCACTCACACTAGCTGCCTAAGCACCCTCGGCCGGTGCGTTACCACGACGACCTGGATCTGAAAAGAGAGGAAACAAAGTGCGTGAGTCAAACCGACTCAGTGAACGGCACCGTTGCATTTCCAAACTAATGTTCCACAGGCACAACATCTCAAGCAGAGAACACATATATATAAACATTTCATAAGAGCATACCCATTCAAGGCACAACACAAAAAGATATAAGCTAATGTATACATTCAAGCTACCATGTCAATATGTTAAAGTTCGCCACCCAACCCAAATCAATTATACCATTGATATCTTTGGATTATGCTCGGGTGAAATCACTAACCCACCAGTTAGTCCTCTTATGTTTAGTTTAGGTACTCGAATTGACTCTAGTACCAAGGTCTGGTATCCGCCTCTAGAGCACATCAAAGGCACCAAACCTACGATAGGGGCGATCACACGCCTACCAGCCTCAATAGAGATATCATATATTAAGATTAAACACTCATTGTAATAGGTCCATCATCTTCGCCACCCTAGCCAGTAAAACTACTCGACTTACGGGTACTATATGAATATACAACTAAATCGTGCTAATCTTAATCTTTAACCTACCAAGAGTATCACAAGAGCAGGTCCGCTCATGTACTCAGTCGGTAGAAATAAACAGTTAGGCACATAAGCGTATGTCACAACTATGTTTACTAAAGTGCGGCTAGAGCTTTGGTCCGCTAACGCACCTATCCAAGTAAACAATCCACATAGATAACCGTCATGCCAAACATAATAAATCCGCCCTACCACATGTATTATAAGCCATACATCGTAAGGTAGAACTAAACACATCAAGCATGTTATACAATTCATCACATTCTACTAAAGTGTCTACTAAGTATAAACATACTCAAACACTATCCATAATAGAACCATAGTATATCCATATGCTAATCTACATAAATCATCCTAATTAACTATGTAATGGCACAAACAATATAACCATGAGTGCCCAAAATCCATGTTAAACCCTAACATGATTTCTACTCATTCACACATGCCATAAACCACATATCAAGCAGGATTACACATGTATTGCACATAATAAAGGCATACACGTAGAAAGCAAGCACCGCTCACCTCGAGTACGAAACACTAGAATCTCCTACGCTCCAAACCTCGGTCGAATCCGACGAATTTGGTATCCACGCGTAGCCCTCGACTCCGGAAACTCGAATCCGCTATCAATCCAACTCCATGCACACCAATTGGCCAGGAACAAGTCAAGGAACCCAAGTGGGAAGCTCTCCTCCCAGCTGGCTCGGTGGAAAAGAGGGAATGAGCTCGCCCGCTTGCGCCCAACCTGACTTATACCCGTTCACCCGCACACTTTCAGTCGACCGGTAATAGGTTTCGGTTGACCGAAACCTTTCTGCACAGCACACATAACACTTAAAAAACTATGCGAAATAAACCTCACGTACCGACGCACTCACACACGTGTCTAGAAACCTCTAACCGAGAATTTCTATCGGACACGCAACCAAGGATGCATCAAACAAAATTTAAAACAAGGAACGAAAATCACGGACCTCACATATATAACGTGCTTGATATGTTTTGTTCTATCTAGCTATGTATGGATTGTGATACATATGATAGGATGAGGGTTTTATGTTTGGCATGATGGATAACTATGTGGTTTGTTTACTTGGATACGCGCGTGAGCGGACCAAAACTCTCGCGGCACTTTAGTAAACATGATAGTGACATCGCTTGTGTGCCTAACAGGATTATTCTACCCGGCTGAGTACGTGAGCAGACCTGCTCTTGTGATACTTTTGGTAGGTTAAAATTAAGATTAGCATGGTTGAGTTGTATGTTCATCTAGTACCCACAAGTCGTGTAGTTTTTACTGGCCAGGGTGGCGAAGATGATGGACCAATTGCAATGAGTGTTTAATCTTAATATATTATGTCTCTATTGAGGCCGGTAGGCGTAGGGTGATCACTCTTGGCCAGAGTGGTTCCTACGGTGTGCGAGGCTCAGGGTTGTAATATATTGACATGGTAGCTTCTTATAACTCACAATATGCTAAATGGCGTCACTATTATCTTATCATTTGACATGTGTCACTTAAATATAATAAATATGTAATTAATCACATATTTAATGAGAGTTTGAATTCAATGCATACTAAATGTGTAATTAATCGTATATTTAATGAGAATTTGAATTCAATGCATAGTAAATGTGTTATTAATAATTTTATTAAATATAAAAACTAAGTATAATTTATAATATTTTATTTAATATATTAGATATCAATTATAATAATTTAGAAGAATTTGAATGGTCATTATCAAATTCTTAATAATTTATATATAATTATATAGAATATATACAAATGGGTGATCAAAGTCGTAACTTTTAGTATATAATGAAGAATTTTAAAAGTAATTATCAAATTCTTAATAATTTATATATAATTATATACAATATATATAAATGCGTGATCAAAGTCGTAACTTTTGATATGTAAATTAGTATTATTTTTCTCTAATTACATGCGATAAATATAGTTTAATATTTTAATAAAAATAAATATTAATTTATATAAAATTAATATATTTAAAATAAAATAAGCTTTCGAATAGTAATATATATATATATATATATTATCTATATATATATAATATAATATAATATATATATATATATATATATATATATATATATATGTATTACATTATGTGCATTAAAATTTGATCAAAACCGTCATATTATATAAATATAATAAAAATTTTATAAATATTTACAATATGTAAAATTGGCTGGTCAAAGTGTTCCAGCATATGGCATCTTAATAACTTTCGGTGTGTCATGTCATATTTATTCTTTTTCTTAAAAAGCTACATGGCATATGCATTATTTGATAAAAGTTTAAAAATAATTTAATTAATTTAAAGAATATAAAATATCTAAAATGGATTTAATAAACTATAAAAAGTTTATTAATTAACAATTACTTTATAAAAAATTTATCTATACACATATGTAACTATTAATATAAAAGATAATAATATTACATAATTGATAATAATTAATTAAATAAAAATTATTATATATATATATAATATAATATATAATATATATATATATATATATATATATAACTGGATATCACCACTATTTAACGTCACTCAAATAACTAATTTATTTTATATATATCATATGGTAATTATTTTGCTATAATAATATAAAAATAAAATATTATATTTTAATAAAGATAATTATTAATTTATATATTTAAATATAATAAGTTTTTAATATTATTATTTTATATTGGTGACTAACAACCGTGCATCGCACGGATTCAAAACTAGTATTTATTATATATTGTAATAAAAAATACAAACTAACTTGCATCATCAGCATGCAGAAAGTTTTTGTTGAAATAATTATTGGGAATAGCATTACTCATTATTAGATTAGATGGGATGAACCGAACCGTGACCATCATAAGCCTACCTGGGAAGCCAACGCTCCTCATCTCACCTTCTTATAAATTCCCAATTTGACATGGAATGCAAGTTTGTCTTCCTCTCGCTAATTCTTCATTTGCGCTGCTTCTCCATCTCCAGTCTCCAATGGCGTCCTCATCGCAGCCCGACTCCGATGCTCTCGTCTTCACCGTGCGAATTGTTAACCGACACTACTACATGGCTCCTCAGATCCCTGATCTTGACTTCTATTACACTTCATTTCGGGGTTTTTGTTTGTTCTTGAAGTTAAATCTTGGTTTTCGAACTGAATTTGTAATGATTTTTTAAAGAAATTTGTAGGCAAGAAAGTGAAAGAAGTTCTGGTGATTTGAATTTAAGGCTCCACTCTGGCTGCCCAGTTGTCTGCATATCCACCGGGTTAGCTTTCTATTCGACACTTTATTCCTCTTTTTTTGCTAATAACATTGATTTATCTTTTTGCTGAGAGATTAGTGTAATGAGATCTTGTGAGAGCCTTTTGGATTGAGTATATGATTGATTCTATAAACCCTTAAACCTCGGATTTGTAGAAAGTATCTGCATAGAACTCAGAAACAAATTTACAAACACCTTGCAGGTAACATATTTTTGGTGTGAAGACCAACTCGGAATTCAAGATTTTCTTATATGATTATTTTAGAAGTATAACGATCATTTATGGTGGCTGAACAAGAGGTGATACTAACATGAATACTATATGATATCAGGTAGGAAGTGGAAACATAGTAAGATATATGGCTGTAGTGATATGACAGATTGTATAATCATTAAGATTAGTAGTATGATTATTCTGGAAGTATAAGGAACGTTCATGATGTGAAGATGACTAAGAAAATGGTGTATGGCAAGATGGTTGTGACCATGGTAAGTGTTAAAGAAACTGGCCAGCTTAAGCAGTCCATTATGTGTTTGTTCATTCACGTACTTCTCAAGGACTAACTGGAAAGAGTTGCGAAAGTGGGTGAATAGATAAAGTTGACTGAACTAACCTATGGTCTATGTCACATATGCCTTAGGATTGGATTTTGGAAGCCTAGTGATAAACAAGGAAAGGAAGGGATGCATGATGTTTGAATTAACCATGTATCGATAAGCACCATTACCTTCTCTTATGAGTTTTAAATGTTTTAAGTCATGCATCTATTTTATTTATTTTGTTAACTTTCTTCAACCGTAAAGTCAAATATGAATCGTTGGCAGATAGCTATGATGTTGGGCGAGCAATTCTATCAATTGGGAAATGGTTGGGCCTGATTGGTGAAAGTACCAGCTACTATTCAAGGGAGGAGGACGTGGATGTGGGGTGGGAAGAAAAGGAAGGGTATGAGGTAAGACTTTCTCCAGAAAACCAATTCACTCCACCAAACCTAACTTTTTTGTCTTCGTCGTAAGTGAGAAATAGGGTGGGTTATGAGTATCCTAAGTGAATAAATAGCATGACTATTTTTTAAATTTTCCATGAAAACATAATTGTAATTATTAAAATTCTGCATGTAAATAATGTTTAGAATAATGAAAAAAAGGGAAAATACTAAAGGTTCCATAATTGCCCCAAATACCCATCCCAAAGCCTAAAATGTGCCCTTTCCCTTTTGTATGGACCTTGGGATGGGTGTTTGGGCCAATGCTGGGTCCAATTTCTGGCCATGTTACATTGCTCCAAAAATTGAAGTTATCACATTTAGTTTGTCGAGCGTGTAAATCCCTTGTGGAGTATGCTTCTTGGGGGATCTGCGGATGGTTCGAGAGGCATAGTTCATTTGTCATTTTTATGTGATATTGGGATTTCAACATTAAAGCTGATGCAACGACACAAACATGTTAATCGAATCATAGCCGGCCTTGGGAGGGGGATGCCTCACACCCAACTTGGGCACTATAGCATCCCTCTTCAAATATTAGTTTGTTTTTTCTTTTTGTGCCATGAAATGAGTTATGTTAAGCACAAATGGATAGGTAAAAAATTCAGTTCTAACCATAATAAGCTAGTTTGCATGCGGTAAAAACTGCGCATTGAATCCATGTAGTATAACTAAAACAGTGTATTGTATGTGAGCATAGGTCCTTTTTTTGTGTCAAGAAATTTCCTTACACAGAGATAATTGGTCGTATGTTTATATGAAAACTTTGTGGCATTTTGTATCCTTGTTTTATTTGCTTTTAGAAGCAAAGGGACTGAAAAGCCACCTAACTATAAATCTGAGTTCATTTTGTATTCTTTGGATAATGTCAGATCATTATCCGTCTACCCTTTTTATTCTAGACATCCTCACATTACCTAAATAGTATACTCTCTGAGATAAGACTGGACTAGAAATCAAGAGACTATTTACGTTTGATCCTTTTCTGTTAAAGTTTCAATTTTTTCAGCTACTTACTGCTCGAGAAACTGAAATCTAGATGATATGAATTACCAACCTCAAGCATTATTTTAATTTTCTCTCTTTACTAGTTAGAGAAGATACACATTACACTCTAGTATTGATTTTATTATAAGCAAGGCCTTTAAACGCTACAATTGTTCTTTTTTTGTTTGTTTTTTAGCTATGCAGAGCACTTGATAAAATCTCTATAATGCACCAAAGTTCTCTAAAAAGAAGTTAGTAATCTCAATGATCGTGTTGTTTTTTTTTTTTTTTTTTTGTGGTATTTGTAACTAGATGTATAATGAATTATTCTAGTTTAATCTTCTAGAAAGGCTGAAGTTGAGAAAGATATAGTAGATGCAGAATACTCCTTGACATGCGATAAAATTTCAAGATGCAAGGACAAGGTGAGATGCAATTTATTTTCCAATGTTTTTAAACTCTTTCTTGCAATATTTATAGTTCATGTCACGCTCGGACCCGCCACAGTCCCCAGAAGAAAAACTCGTAATCCAAATGCTATTTGTCAGTGATAAGATTGATAGGTCTAAAAGATCCATGCAGATGTCTATGCTGACACTCTTAGTTTAACTACTTCTTGAATTTTAGCAAAACAAGGATAAGATTACGATCCTGTTAAGATGAGGGATATGCCTCATGGTCGTGAGGATTTTGAAGCTCAGGGCATGTGCCAACTGGAAGTTGATTCAAGTGTAAATGGTCCGTGTCACGTGTTGAGCATAAAATTTTCTGGCATGTAGTGCTAAATTAATTATGTTATTAGTAAACTCTCTCTTTAGACGTTATTAATGAAAAACTTAAAATGTATACATCACTTTCTCAGACAGGATCAAATATGAAGTTGGATCAGTCATTTATACCAATTTAGGAGGTACGTAATCTATATTTGTACCTATCAATGTTGTTCAGTCACTTATACCATGTGTTGAGCATAAGCCTAATCCTCCGTGTTGTTTTCGTTTCGCTTAGGAGCTTGAGCGGGGAATACTTCAAGTGCTAGAATTTGCTGATCTCAGCAAACTTTATCCTGCCTCTGTTCTTCCAAACATCATTCAGGGGTTTGAGTCTGCGGGTGTTTTGTCAGAGTTGAGTAAAGGAGCTGAAAAGCTTTTTACTACTGGCAAATCTACTCCGCATGCTTTGGTTTGAATTGTTATTTATTTCTTGTATCTTTGATTTTCTATTTCTAATGTCTTAAAAGAAATTTGTTCTTTTTTTTTCTCTACATTTCACTGTTTAGAATTTTCTTGACCATCTCTATATGAAGTTTCTTCTCAACATTTTTCTGTCTAGAGTTTTCTCGAGTTTCTCTCTAGAAGTTTCTGTTTTCATATCTGTAAGTTCGTTTTTTGTATAATTCTTTATCAATATTCATAAAAACAAATCATGTTTAGTCATCTTGTATACAATGTTGTATTGTTTGGAAAATATTCCATCATATAAAACATTATGCTAAGCTCTGTGTAATGTCTAAGATATGAAGATTTATACCTAACTGAACCATGCTAAGCTCTGCAAGATTTTATTTTTACTTCGCAGTCTTGTACCTCAAATATGTTCATTGTACGCCTTCTCTAATGGATTCAATTAGTTGACAAATCTGCTGTAGTATCAGATTTAATATGAACAATTAATTTGCTTAAATTTTTTGACTTCCTGTACTGATGTTCATTATTATCCTGTCTCTGTGTGCTCTTTTCATCACTCGGTTTGCTTGCAACAATATGTGAGATATTATAACCCTTTTTTTGTAAGGCACTTTTCCATGTCTGTTTTTATGTTCAGCTGAGAAAGAGAGAGTTGAAGATTTACCCCAATTTTTCATGACGATTGTGAAGACAAGAGATCATTCAAGTTGTATCTGGGCAGGATAGTATAGTCCAGGCGGAAGATTCTGCACTGGGAATACCAGCTTACTTTCAAAATGATGGTTCACCTCTTAATCACTGACACATGTGTTCAGACTCCCGCTTTTCGATAGCGTGCGTCGGTGGCTTTTTGAATTAGGGAAGGAAGATAGTAACTTCAATGGTGACTGTTTATAATATATAGTTTGTTCATGACATAATGTGGTTGTTTTCTTTACTGTGATTTATAGCATTTTATCTGAACAGACCTTCTATTTGATTCACCTAGGCACTCATCTAAACTTGAGCAGAGATGAAGGTTTTCATTCTCTACTGGAATACCGGAACAATCAATCAATCAAGTGGAAAGTGCACATGAACAAGATAAGACAAAGTCACAGTGACTATTTGTCACTGTTTTTCTTCTATTTTCAACTCTCATTGAAAAGTCATGCTTAGGAAACAGAAGCAATAGAAAGGATAAAGAAACTCCCTCTTCTTATCGACAAGTTGGAAGAATATAATAGGCAACAACATTATGAAAGCAATAATTATGGTTGTTATGAGATGTCTCAGATTGCTGGTCCTGATGAGAAGTGACGTCTTACCCACTAAGTCAAATGCAGTTTCGTGATCCTCCAAGTGTAGGTTGTGGACAACAATTGACGTTGATGAGTATTGAGGTCGGTTGATGAAAGTTAATCTTACATTTGTTTGACAATCATATCTTTTTTCTGCAAATGTATTTTGATTTGTATTAATTTCTGCAGGCTTATTTTTTATGTGACCTCAGTCTAATGAGATTTTTGTTTGACAAAATTTCCTCGATTTTAATTTGTTTTACAGGTGCAGGCTGAAGCACGAGGTGACCTCAGATCAGAACCACAATTTGATGCCGTTAATATTATAGCACTGGCTTTGCAGGAGGATACGGGGGATAGATTCGACATAATGTGCTTATCTGTAGCGACATTGAAGACTCCTATAAGAGGTAATTGATATCCTTGGTGATTTGCTATTTGTTATGATTTTATGTTGGATATCTGAGCATATTCTTCAGATGTTTGTCTTCATTTGTGAAGATTATTTCTTCATTTGATCCAGATATTTTGATGGGATGGGAACTTGAAAATGCTTTGTTGGGTTTCCTAGATGAAGTATCTGTAGATCTTGGCGTAAACCTTTTCGAAAGTATCCTCTACTCCATCTTACTGGAGTTGTTCATTATGGGAAGTTGATATCTGATGCTTCTCTTGAAGATGCAATAATCATTGATTAATGGGATCAACTTCATTGCAGTGGCATCTATGTTGGTGGAAGGATTGCTTCCAATGTGTGGCGCCTCACGAGGTCTGAAGTAAACTTACTATGTATTCTCTTGAGGTTGTAGCAGAAAAGGTTATGAGGAGAAAGTACTATCTATCCTGTTCAGAATTTTAAACAAGTGGTTTTCAAGTGGGCCTGGAGGAGCAAGATATAGATGCATTGGCCACATAGTTGATAGAGTGAAGCTGAATCATCAGATAATAAACCAGCTTAATATGGTATGTTCACATTCTCTTGGACAGGAAACATCATATCTAGTTTTAGGTGAAGGACAGGAAACATTCTTTAATGGTCCATATTTATTTTGGCATATCTTTTTGTTGTTATCCTTTGCATTCTTTAACCTTTTGCTTAGGCATAAATCTGTAAATACACGCATGTTGAGCTAAAATGAGGCTGCCTGTAATGGTTATGAGCCTCAAATTCGTACTTCTACAGTTTGTGGTAGCTTTTCTTCAAACTTGGAGTTGCAAGTCACACCCATGTACCTTGATCAGGGTCCCACATACATATAGTTCGAGAAAACATTTCTACACAAGATATCTTAAGCATTTAGATAGATAGATATGTAGATAGTAGATATATGTACTGCATTTAATCGTTGGTTCTCCTAGGGCGCCTTTTATGACGTTTCTTTCTAGGTGAATTGTACTTCTACGTTGGCATGTGCATTTGGCATCGATTTCTATGTTCTTTCGCAAGGTCAAACTATCGATTGGAATACAGGCTTTTAATATTGGCACATACTCAAAACAATGTTGGTATCTCCCCATGAAACCAACGTTACGTTTTCCAATATCTGCCAAAGAACTGCCCACCCAAATGATTTGACCATTACTAGTGACTTGCTTATGTACAGGTAGCTTATCAACCTGCGATGTAGTGTTTACCCCTGATTATGGTGCCAGAATCTGGATTTTATGCTGACCCCACTGTCTGGAACTTCCAATCTCTTTATCCATCAATGATAATAGCATACAATTTGTGCTTTATGGCATGCTTGAAAAATGTTCTATCTTCAAAATCAGGTGTACTTGGTGAAAGTTCGTATTTGTTCTGTTCCCAAATTTCTCATGGAGTAAAAGGAACAGTTGCTAATAACTCCCAATGGAGTGGTGTATGCTCGGTCGAAGGTAAGTATCTAATGCAACTACAAACCTCTGATACACTGGAAAGTTTGAAGCTGTTTTCATATATCTAAACCAAGGTTTACCGTTCCGTGCCATTTCGAGTTTTGGTAAACTCAGATCTCGAGATGTGTCGTTCTTGTCGTACCGACCCGTACCGAATCGTAAAATTTACCAAATTTTATTTTTTTAAAAAATAATTAAATTTTATAAGATTTATTATATAAAAGGATAGCCAGCCAGCCAAAAAAATTTAAGAGTAATTTGTGCCAACCATGCCGACCGAGTCGGGCGTAAATGCTTACCGAGAAGTCAAACTATGATCTAAACTAGATAAATGCATATTCACATTCAAACATTATTTGAAACCATCTAATTGGTCAAGCATCAACAACTTAAGAGTTTCCCTATTAACAATTCTTTTGTGCTTCCTTATGCATGTAATTGCCGGCATTGACATTCATTGAAACATTTTCAAGGGCTATCGTCTACTATAAGTAAGGAGATATATGTTGATAAAGACCTTTTAGCTATATGATGAAATCTAATAGTTATTTTCCTTAGGGAGATATGTTTATACAACTATTAGTTTGTTGTATCTTTGTATTTCGGTGCATGGATGCTTGCAAGGTCTCACGGTATCTATAACCAAGGTTTTCCGCGCTGAGCCGAGTGCCAACCGTGCTGATCTGTACAAGTTTTTATTTTTAGGCTATTAAAATTGTTTAAGCAATAGTAAAAAAGATTAATAAAATACTAAATACAAAAGTCATAATATTTAGCAAATGTATATAGTACATCTCAAGGTTTTCCGTACCGTGCTAGGCCGAGTTTTGGTAAATCCGAAACTCGAGACGTGTCGACCGTGCTGATTGTGCCGTGCTGACTGTGATATTTTTAAAATACTAAAATTATTTAAGTAATGATAAAAAAAAATTAATGGAACGCTACATTCAAAAGTCATAATTACATAGCAAAAGTCTATAGTACATAGTTTATTGTTGCATAGAGTATCAATGCGGCTTATAGAAGGGATAGATAAAACCCAAAGCGAAAAATAAAAAGTTATGTGCCAACTGGCACGGCTGCCACAGCTTGACCTTGCCGGTCGGCACCGTCGGTACAGAGGCTCGGAACCGTGCCGGTGCCGGATACTCACGAATTCGGCATGTGCCGCCCGACATGTAAAACCATGTCTACCAACACGCTAGGAAATAGAAACGCCGCATATATACATAATGATCTCTTTAATCACGGGTGTAGATGTTAGAGCGTAGCACAAATTCTTGCGTACAAATGCATAATTAATTGATTCAAAGGTAAGGACATTCCTTAATCCACTTAGACTACTGGAGGATTTTAAAAGTTGGATGGTAAAGAAGGAACACAACTAATACTGAAGTATTGCTCAAGTGATATTGTGCTGCCAACAGAAACTCTTGTTAGTCCTAGTTGATAGGTAACTGAGACCTCAAGTAGACTTGCTTTGTCTTATTTCATTGATCTAGTAACACCATTATATTGGCAACTAAAGAGAAGGATTAACCTAATCCTTTTTTTTTTTGTTTGGTTGCTTCTCTGTTGTATGCTGTCTTGTTAACGAAAAGGTATTACTTCTTATAGTGCTTCAAGTAGGATCTAAGCGGTGGTTTGGGTGCTCAGCATAACCAGGCAAGTCCTTTTCTCCTGCTCATGTGCGTCACGCAGGTTCGAATCCACACTAACCCATTCAAATTACCTTAATGCGCTTGGGGGCCTGTGCTTGCACGAGGTGGTAGGCGTGCACCGGGTTTACCAGGGCCTCCTTCACAGGTTGAGGGCGGCGAGTCTGCTGGGTTCTCTAGAAGGAAATTGTGATTCTCGTAAGGCAATACATGGAGCTAGGGTCCATAGGTGTCACCCTTCATTCAAAAAAAAAAAAAAGAAAACCATAATATTTTCGGTCTTACAAGAGATTAAATAATTATTATAACTTATTATTATAGATAGTTACTATAACTTACTTTAATAGGTTTGTTACTTATAACTTACTATAACTTAAGCCCGACAGCAACAACCTGTTCGCTACGTTAGCTAGACTCACCTCTTTTCATTTTCTTTAGGATGCTATTCATGTTTTCTAGATTGAAAACTTGTCATAAATCCTGTAGAGCTTTTGTACTAATCAGTAGCTGGGACTAATTGTACTAATTAGTAGTCGGGACTCATCTGTATACAAATTATAGTGTAATCTATTGTTTAGTGCTTTTGCTTATTTTATTTTTTTTTTCATTTTTTTAAATATGTCATCCAATCCGTTCAGATTTTGAATTTTTCAAAGTGTCTCGTCCCTTCTTCTTTGTCTCACTACACTCGATCTCCGTTCCCGCGCCCACCGCTGTACCTCATGCCACTCCGCTTACCATCGCCACCGATGCTGCTGCTGTACTCTGTCTTGTCTCCGCTCTCGTGCAGGCACAGTAACGACAACTGAAAATTTTACGCCTCAAGGATAAGTCTCCGCTCTAGTGACATGAATTTTTCTTCTCTCTTTTTGATGATATTGTAGCATTTTGATGTTTCTGGTGTATTGCACCTGATGATCTTTTCCAATATTTTGATTCATGGGTCATCATTATTTCTTTACTAATGTTATTAGTCTCTGATTTTAAGAACCACTGTAATCAATAGTTGCTCTTTTAATATTGTGCTAGAGTTTTGAAAATTGCTACAATCAACTTTGTATGCAAAGTTCCAACTTCGCGTAATTTTCATATGCAAAGTTTCATAAATACATGTTATTAAATTTTGTATAGTTGATCAAGACCTTTGGTCTCTCACATTATATTCAAACTTCTAATTGCAGGCTTTTCTATTGCTGTGTCCTTTAAGTGCTGGGTTGTCTCATTTACATCATAGAATGCTAGTTGATGCCACTTCCAAGAGAACATTAGAGTAAGGGTTCCAAAGACTTATTTTGTATTTTCCTACTAACACCCCCTTTTAATTTTCTTTACCTTAAAATCTTCTTGTTGGACCATCTAGTCTTAGTATCTAGCCAGAAGTGTTTGTGCTTTTTTTTTTTCATGTCTAATAAGATTTTTGTTCGTTAAAGGGACTTGCATTATTAGTAGCATGAAAGTGATGACCTCACTACTTCATTAACGATCTTTCATTCTTACCCAATTTTCAAAAAACCGATAGCAGAAGCATTGGTTGCTTCCAGTTTCTAGTTGACAGTTGCACTCTAGGGATACACTCATGAAGGATTCTGGGTAGCAGTTTAGGAGGGGCACAAAGTTTTTTCTTGATTGTTGATGCCCACGTTCTATGTGGGATTTAAAATGTGTTGAGGTATTTCAGTTGGAATGTGGAAGGTCTCTACTAGATCGGTTTAAATTGCCTGAGATCGATACTTAGGAACACATGGTAGACCGGTTTTAGTGTAATTGCAAAAAATTAGGATAAAATTTTGCATGTCAATTCAGCTAGATGACCTGTTAAGACATAAGAGTAGCTTATTCATGTATGGAGGTGGTTATTAACTGGTTGATTCCCTATTCCTGTCTAAAACCAAATTAGATTTTGCAAAGGAAGACCTAGTATCTAGTTGATTTAAAAATCAGGCTATTGTGTCTTAAAGATTGTCTTCCATTTGTTTGGTCCTTAAATAACCTTAGAGTGGGTTTATTATTGTCATCTTGTGCATCCTATGTTAACTTTTGGATCCCATGCATTGAGTTCAAAACTGTGATGTGAACATCAAAATTGATCAATTTCTTTCCTCAAGTTTGGTTTATTATGACTTACAATACCTGCTTGTATTCCATGTCATTTTTTTTCGTAGGTTTGGCGAGTGTCAAGGTTACATATGAATTTATAACTGTATCATCAGCTAGAGATTTTTTAGTGCAATACTTGAAACTTTCACTATCAGGGTGCAGGATTATTTGCACATAAAACGGGTATAAATAATTACCGTTGTACCAGGTGCATGGTTAGACGGCGATATTTTTCTGCTGTAAACTTGTATGTCATTAGCAAACTAAATATGCGAATGCTATAAACGTTATTTCACATTTTCAGCACCCCCTTCTTTAACAATTACTATGGGGAACTACAAATTGACATATTCATCGGAAGTTATTCCCTGATATGCACATTTTCACCATTTGCTTTCTTTCTTGTAATGGCTAAGTTCCCCATTAGGCATTCCGGTTTTTGATGTGAAGGTGGCTAAAAAATTGGCTTGTGGAAATTTGGTAGGTAGAAAGCATAGCGTACATGATGGTTTAATTTTTCATGTTTGCCTATTTTTTGCTTTGAAACACGTTACAATTTGTAGGAAGGAGTCCCAATGATATCTTCTTGTCTAAATTTAGTGAAAGACTTAGCTTTTAAAGCAATTTTCTTCTTATTAATTTGTAGGCTGGTACTAGATAGATAACTGTCAGTAATATATCCTCCTATTACGTGATGAATTGATTCAAGAACAATGTGAAATCATAACTTCGTGAGATAACCGATTAGAATGAGGACAAAGGGGTTACTTTTGCTTGTATTGCACTTTTCATATATGATCTGTGATTGTTAGCGTGCATCACTTTTTGTATCTTTTTACCCAGGAAAGTATATGCAGATGGATTCTGCTCAATGTATAGTATTTGCAGCAAATGCAGCAATGGGAAAGTCATGAATTGTCCCAATGCTACACATTCTGTTAAGGAATCTCTAGCTGGCCACTCTCTTCATTTCTGCATGTGTTGAAACTTGAATCGAATATGTGGCGTAGGTAATATTTCAAAAGTTCACTTACTTATCTTATCCTTGTTTAGCCGGACAAATTGCTTTCCGAGAAGATACAAAGCTTGTGCCCAACAATTACTGGTAATGTTTGTTGCTCGGCTGATCAATTTGACACATTACGTGGACAAGTACAGCAAGTATGGTTTGTAACAATGACCATTTTCTCTACTACTCTATTAGTGCTTTCCTAAATGTTTTTCTAAATTGCAAGTGTTAGTCTGTTTCATTATTTCGTACTTATCTTAGATTCACTAAACAACATATACTGCATCATTGGTATTTTTAAGAAGGTGCACTCTATTCCATTTTTTGTGTATGAGATAATTATCATTAGCCTAGGGCACTCATGATGAACGGTACAACTCTCACCTCATGAAGTGGGGGTTGTAGATACGAATTCTATATGCGCCACCTGAAGGTGTGAGGTTTTTATCCAGTATGTAGCTGTGGAGGATAAAACATGTCTTCGGATTTGCTGACGCTGAAAGGCAAGGGCTCCTCGGTTGATGGAATATGAGCTGATGCTATCCGTGGGTTTACCACCTCTACAGGCCTACTAAGTTGGCTACGTAAGGCATTGGGTTTTCCCACGATTAATCTCTAAAAGAAAAGATATTCGTCATTATTTTAAAGTTATATCATGCTAATAGATTAAATGCATTCTTAATTTCTCATTTAATTTTTAACATCAAACGATTAACTGACATGCTACTACTCTGGAGCCAAAAGTAACTAATGGAGTTCGCTAATATCTTTAAAGGTTTTGTTATGAACTTACACAAATGGTTCATATAGGGATAACATTGGTGGCCTTGTGATGACTCCTAGGATACAAAATGGAATGGGTGCATCTGAAATTATAAAAACAACTCTTACCAATCGTTGAAAAAACAAGTTGTGCTAAATATTACTTGTACCATGACTAAACAAATCAAATACTATAATATCTTCTTATGTCTGCTATCATCTCTAGACTATTGTGTGGTGAAATATCTCGTGATCTCAATCAATGACTTTCGGCAAGGTTGCCAAGGTCTAAGTCTTTTTCTAAGTTGATGTCATCCAAACCACCAAAACAGATAATATGACTGTATCTTGATATTTTAAATACTCTGCAACTTACTTACTTAAATTTGATCCAAACAGGTGAATCACAAATCAAGAATTTGCAAATCAACGGATATCAATTCCTAGGACATGAAAAGTTCGATTTCTCTAGGATTACTCTACCTAAACGAACAGTAAGAATAGCGTTTGCAAATTTCATGGATCAAGAGATCAAAGAGACAACCTGCGCATTCATTTAGCTTCTTAAAAAAATTGTGCTAATACCTGAATATTGACATACTATACTTATATCTATTATTTCATGTACTAAAATCTTGCACAACAATACACACAATAAATGAAACCTTGTAACTGTGAAGGAGGATGCTTGATTAGAGTAATATCACGATGTAAGTTTGTTCTTCATCAATTCAGATGCAGCATATATGCCAATCAAGTATGAGGGCATTGCATAAGCACTTAGAATACTTTGCATTATATATACTTGCTGTCAAATAGATTAGTTTTTTCTTTATCATATTTCACCATGTTTCTTTTGGCAAAATTTTCAGGCAACTTTCTAAATATTTTTGGGACTTTCCTGCTCTCCAAATCAAAGTCTTTTCATCAATGACATCTACTAAAGAGGTTCCTCTTTCTTGTGTTTATTTGTGGAATAAACATTGTAGTAGACAATGTTTTCTTTTTTTTTTTTGGGGTCCATAGGAAGTCTCCTTCGTGCAAATAAATACATATAATCTCCCTAGGTGCTGGTAAATTTCTTTTTTAATTGACTCTTATAGAAGTTCAGACTCTTATAGAAGTTCATGCTCTAGAAGTGTGCAAAGTCCTTTTTGTTTTTAAAGTAGATAAACCTTTAAATTTCCTTGAATGGAATCCCTTTTCAAGAAATGCTAAATATCCTCTCTTTCTCCTAGCTAAATATCGCCAATTTAACTAGCGACAGGGTCGTGATACCTGCCTATCTAACTCGCTCTCTCTCGCCAACTCGGCGCTGCCTCCTGGCTAAATATCGCCAGTTTGAGTGATGATAGCGTCTCCACACCCGCCTATCTCACTCTCTCTCTCTCTCTCTCTCTCTCTCTCTCTCTCTCTCTCTCTCTCTCTCCTATCACACACTCTCCTCTCTCTCTTGCTCTATCTCATGTCTCACTCACATTCTCTTCTCTCTGTTTCCTCTCTCACACACGCCCTCTCTCCTCTCTCTCCCACTCTCTCTCCTCTCTTTCTCTCACTCTTTTTGCTTAGTGGCAAATATAAAAGTTAAAAATTAAAATATATTTTATCTCCACAGTGAATCTTCCCTAGCTATGTTTCAATTGAGTGTTGCAGCCGCAGAACTTTTCTAAATTTTTTTCCTATCAAAATTAAAAATTATAGTTTTCAGAAAACTAGCAATCGAAAGTTTTGAAAGATCTTAAAGTTTAGCAAAAATTAAAGAATGAGTGGATAGACTCGCTGTCTTCATTGTTTATTTTTGAAATTTTTGTGAACAAATTCTGCATATAACTGGCCTATTCCTAAAGTATATCCTGGTTTTTCTAGAAAAAGTTTTTTAATACTAGAAGTACTTATTCATGATTTATATTAAAATTTCTCTAAATAGTTTTAAGTTGATATTTTGAAATCTTAATTTAGTAGATTTAACTTATATCTAATACTAACTCCTTATGTTAAGATTAAAATATTAATTACTTTTAAAATAACAAAATAAATATAATATAATATATATTTTTATATTGTGAATACAAAAAGAGTTCTAAATAAATATTTAAGATAACTAATGATTTATAAATTAGAATTTAATTTATAACACATGTATCTAAATAAGACTTATCTTTTTTAACCTGTAATAGGCATCTCCGCGAATTTTTTTTTTAAATTATTTTTAATTAAAATTACGAAAATAAAATTAAATATAAACAATTACAAAAATAAAACGTTGTCGCAAGTTAAACTAACGGCAGAGTCCAAGTCAGCACCACTTGGCGCTGTTGGTGGCCTGGCAAAGTTGCTACCGCCAATTAAACTAGCGATAGCATTTAACGCCAGTTGAACTGGCGATAGATACCTTCGCCAGTTAAACTGGCGTTAATGTTAAACACCAGTCTAACTGGGGCTCGGAACGCCACTGTAAGTGGCGTTCCATTTTTCCCATTACCTAACACGAGCGCAGCCCTCCCAGCTCATTCCTTCTTTCCCATTTTCTTCCTTTACTTCGCCCCCTCCCCCATTCTCGAAATATCTCATCCCAAATCATAAAATCTTACTAAAATTTCATATATCTAAGTGAGAATTACATAGATCTACCAATTTCGACCAAGATCTACCAAAAATACGGTATGTATTTCTAAGTTATACGTTTTGTATTAAATTGTAGATTTAGAGTTGTAGGTACTTGTGATTAAAATTATGATTGTAGATACACATTTCCGCATAGCACTAGTATTGTTTGTGAGATTTTATGATTTTTTTGTATATATTTGTATATATATGATATTTATAAGGTATACGTGTTGAATAATTATAGTATAAATTTATATGGAAATTATGTATTATTGTACATTAGTGTAGCACGATAAATATAAATTAAATGTAATATATGTATTCGGTCATATATGTATAATGTACATAATACATTGTATATTTCGTAGGTATATTTTAAAATATTATCTGTCTAATCGTAGTGTAATACGAAATATATATAATAATGTTGTCTTGTACGACTATTTCCTTATAACTTATTATATTGGATGTTGATAGATGTCGCAGCGCCAACTTATTTGTTACATGAATGGCAATATAGTGAAAGGTCCGAATGGTGTTTCTTATGATCGTCAGCCTGTCAGTGCTGTAATAATACCTTCGAAATGCACATATGCCTACCTAGTCAGAAAATTATGTAGGAGATTTCATGTTGATACGTCACAGTATTCGCTAAAAATATTTCATAGATGTCCGGTGCCGTCACGTGATGGATCTGTTACATTTGTGCTAGTACCTATAGATTGCGAAGATGACATGAAAAGTCTCAATGGATTTTGTATGAACATTGTGTATATTTATTTGAATTTGGAGATTTTAGAAAATCCATCGCAAGCCGACAACGATCATGTCGATCAAAGTGAGCCTACTTAAAATGTCAGTGTCGGTCCAAGTGCGAGAACAACACAACCTATTCATTCAACGATCGATCTCATATGTAATCCGTTTTCTCAAATCGAGAATTACATAGATAACGATGAAGATTCCTATGAAAGTACACATGTAAACATTCCCGATGAAGGTTCGTCCGATGACGCCGAGGAGGATGGCGGAGTTGATATAAGTCCTCGCCATGCTAAGGCAGTAATCAAGATTACTGTCAAGCCGGTCGAAGTGCTCCAGAGACATTACTACCCCATATTGTGCCTCCCTCCTATACAAATCTTTGTTGGAGCGCACTTGAACAAAATGCTCCTACAGTTGCTTGGATGCAGGATACTGGGTCTACTTGGGATCCAAAACAAGAGTTTCGCACGGGAATGTGCTTTAGAGACAAAAAAGCGTTGACTCATGTAGTGAAAGCATACTCAATTGAGGTGCAGCACCAGTATAAAGTTGAATTGTCCAATACGCTCATTTGGGTGGTTAACTGCAAGAAGGGTAAAAAACATTGTAGATGGTATATGAGGGCACAATTTGTAGCATCAGAAGGAATGTGGAAGGTGGTAAAATATCGTGGCCGCCACCAGTGTTTTAACGAAACAAATGTACAGAATCCTGATCACCAAAATCTTGACAGTAACTTTATTGCTGATAAGATTAAGGAGTTGATTAGAGCGCAACCTAATTTGTGTATTGCTGCTATTGCTGGTGACATTAAAAGAACGTACCAATACACGCATCCTACAGAATATGCTGGAAGGCTAAGCAGAAAGCTATCGCTTTAGCATATGGTGACTGGGACTTGTCTTACAGTCTCTTGCTTAGATGGTTGCAGGCCGTGCAACATTTTTTCCCTGGCTCACTGACTGATATTAGAGGATTTCCCATATCAACACCCAACCAGGCCTTATTTGATCGGGCATTTTGGGCGTTTGCACCTTATCTTGCAGGATTTATGTATTGTCCTCCATTCTAAGCATAGATGCCACTTTCTTTTATGGCAAGTATAAAGAGTATGTACTTATTGCCACCGCTGTAGATGGCAACCGCCGTATATTTCCTGTTGCGTTTGCAGTAGTTGAGAAAGAAACGGCAGATATACGGGGTTGGTTCCTTGAGTGTATTGCTCCGTTGGTGAGGAACCATCAGGGCCGAATTACGCTTATATTTGATCGTCGTCTAGGTATTCTTAAGGCCGTCAAACACCAACAATGGTACATCTACAGTTGGAACCATCGATATTGTCTGCGTCACATCTATTCCAATTTCAATAAGGAATTAAAAAAGTGTCAGTCTTAAGCGTATGGTGTGGAATGCCGGCACTCAGGCGCAAGTATGGAAACATAACAAGTGGATGGAGCAAATCAAGGAAGTAAATGAACACGTTTTTACGTGGCATCAGAAGATTCGTTTAGATCACTGGGCCTTAGCATTTGATGAAAAGGTGGGGCTATAATTTGGACAAATGACCTACGAACTTGTCGGAGAGTTTCAATGGTATGCTGAAGGGAATCCTGGTCTTTCCCAATTATCGGAGCGTGGCTGAGAGTATCTGGTACAAAATAGTTAAATATTTTGCAGATAGACGCGACGAACCGGGAGATTGGGAGGGAAGTGAGTTCACCCCTACAATATCTAATAGGCTAGTAAAAGTTGAGAAGCATAGCGGTGGACACGGTGTGAAGTTGTTTGAACGCGAAACGGGACAATTTGAAATTACGGCTGGACACCGTAATCATGCGTCCGGAGACAAGGGAGGGCACAAGCAGGTAAAATATTTCTATTTCATTTTGACAGGTTGTCATAGACTTTTGTCGGCTTGTAACTTTAGTTTTATTTGTATGCAGACGGTCATATTATCACAGATGACCCATACTTGCCAAAAATGGCAAATTTATCACATGCCTTGCTCACATGCGATTGCGGCAATAGAGAAGGCAAAGCATCGTGTGCAGGATTATGTACAGCCATGTTACATGGTTGCATAGCATCGAAGTACATACGCGTTGAGGTTTAATACCATTCCAGATCAGCACTACTGACCACCATAAGACGGCATACGCTTCATACCCGATCCTGTAAGGAGAAGAAAGATTGGAAGACCAATCATGAACCGACTACGGAACGAGATGGACTGGGTAGAGACCCCTGATGCTTGGTGCAGGCATTGCCAACAGCAGGGGCACAAATCGAAACATTGCCCTACTAGACAACGACAATAAAATATTGGCGGATGTGGTTGACAAGTGTAGCGTTTGTATTTGATTAAATTTGTGGATGGAATGCGTATCATTTGTATTATAAGTGTATTGTTTACAATTTGCTATTTTTCATGCTGCAGTTATTACTATTTTCCGTTGCTGTATTTTTTAAAATCTATTTAAAAGTTGTTTCACATGTTGGCAAAATATTTTTCCGTACTGTAGTTATTACAGTTTGCTGATATGTGTTACGATTTTATTTGCAATACTACATGGAGCCACAGCTTGGACCTGCAGATCCCAGTCTGTTGTATCTCTAGGATAGCCACAGATCCGAGACTACCCTTGCAGGAGATACTACCACTTTACGGGTTTGACGGTTCGAGACCCTACTAAATGAGAGTGTACAGCTTGATGATCGCCTGATTCCTTATCTACACCGAGCTGGATTCTACGGATTTAGACGGCTGGGCTTTATGCAAATTGATGCCGCCTTGATTACAGCCCTTGTAGAGAGATGGCGTCAGGAGACGCATACCTTTTATCTGTCTGTTGGTGAGTGTACGATTACCTTACATGATATGGAAGTACTGTTAGGCGTACCGGTAGATTGGAAGCCGCTAATCTGTGCCACTTCCTGTCATATGTGGCAGGATGTTTTATCAAGGTTGCTAGGAAAAGTACCCCCACCTAGTAAGATTAGTGGTGATCCGGTTTGGTTCAAATGGCTTTTGGAGGAGTTCGCGGCTATTCCTACCGATGCTGATGATGTTATATTGGACCGATATGCCAGAGCATATCTCTTTATGTTGATCTCTAGCTGTTTATTCACTGATATGTCTGGCGCTTTTGTTTACTATTGGATTTTGTTGCTTTTGGAAGATATTGATCTGATATCCACTTATAGTTGGGGTAGCGTGGCGCTTGCTTGGTTATACAGAAATTTGTTGCAGTGCCAGTGCCAGGCAATCCACACAGATTGGAGGATGTGCGGTCCTCTGCAGTATTGGACCTACGAACGTATTACATTTACAGCCCCACAGATTATCAGCATTCCTCCGATGGCAGATTCGCACCTTCTACCACTCCAATTCCGGTATAATTTATTCTATATTTGTTGTTATAATAATTTAATTGGTTATATGTTTTACGACATATAATATTCTTAAATGTAGGTGGTCACAAGGTGTTGCTTGCGAGGTCACAAATGTTCGCAGTACTGGAGGACCTTTTCGATTTGAGCTGGACTCGATGCCAGGAGGAAACATGCACGGATAATTTTTGCTTTCACTTGTTTTTTTATTGCTTATTATGTTTTAAATCGGATTTCCTGTTGCAGATGATATGGTTCACTTTTTCGAAGAATTTAGCTGGCCTTCCTGTATGTTGTAAAAGAGGTAGACATATTTAGCGAGCGAAGGTCCCTCTTATTCTATTTCTGCGTGGTTGAGTGGCACGCACCGAATCGTGTCCTACGTCAGTAGGATTGCCCAGGATATTCCCGAAGCTATAAATACAGATATAGGATTACATAAGCATAACTTTATGCAGGCATCGGATAGGAATGTGTGTCACGAGAGTTATATTGAAATATGGGATGGAAGGCTTGACCGAATTGTTCAAGAAGCCGGAGACAATTTCAACGCTTATTTAGAGTGGTACAAGCGGATCACCAGAAGATATAACAATGTCTTCTACAACTGTCATATATAGTAAGATTTTATATTTTTCTTTCTTCTAACATTGTCTGGAACACACCTGTCATATATGTCAAACTAATATTTTTTTTGTCGATATAACTGTTCCAGAACATACATAACATCTACAGTAGCTGGAGACGACGCTATATCTGGCTACACTCACGGAGCGCATATTCAGAGTATCTGTACCGAGATGTTTCGGCACTATCATGAGTATGCCCTAGGAACACGTGCAGACATTCTTCCGATGGCGGTACCTCCAGTTGCACATAATGATGAGGCGGATGTGATGAATGATGATAACGTTGGAGTACAACAAGAGGCTGTAGATGAGATGCACTTTCGGGAGCCTGATCATCCGCAACCAAGTTCGCAAACAGTATACATGGAATTTTCTCCTTCCGCATACGGTACATACGGGCAGGGTCCTTTCGGATACGATACATACGGACAGGGTACGTCTGCTTCTCATTTTGGCGCATATGAGCAGGGTCATACTTCACATTATATGGGCTATGAGCAGACTACATCTACATCATTTTACGAGGGGGGTTGAATGGATGTTTTATTGAGTGTGTGTGAGTGGTCGGGATGGTTGGTTGGAGGGAGGGGGTTTAGATGTTTTATTGAATGTGTGTGTGGATGGGTGGGGTGGTTGCAAGCTGCAGGTAGGCAGCTTGCAGAAACGCCACTTATAGTGGCGTTTCTTTCTGCCGCCAGTTAAACTGGCGATAGTATCTACCGCCAGTTTAACTGGCGTCAGCGAGCCATCAATTACAGCCATTTAACACTGGCGTCAGATGCTATCGCCAGTTAAACTGGCAGCAGCAAGCCACCATCCCACCAACGCTGACGTGGAACGCTGCCGCCAGTTAAACTGGCGGCAGTGTTTTATTTTTGTAATTATATGTATTTGATTTTATTTTTGTAATTTTAATTAAAAATAATTTAAAAAAAAAATTCGATCTCCACCCACTAAATTTTTTATTTTAAATTATTTTTATTAGAAAGTGTATTTTTTTATTTGTTTTGTTTTGGATTTTATAGATCCCTTCAATTAGCCACATTGACAATCTATGTGGCGTGAATTATGTACAATATACTTTTGTTATGTAATTATGACTTTTATATTGTTTTGTGGCGTGAATTAGTGTTTCATTAATCTTTTTTTGTTATTGTTTAAATAGTTTTAATATTCTAAAAATAAAATATTGTACGAATCAGCACGACACAATCGGCACGTCTCGAGTTTTGAATTACCAAAACTTGCTTGGCACGGGAAGTAAACCCTTGAATGAAACATTGGCACGTAAAAGGACTTGTGGAATTGTGTAAGTACATTTCCGAGAAGGTGATGACACATGTCAAGTGCTCTCAGAAAAGAGGATATGTGCTAGAGGTTTGATTAATACAGTTGGCTCTGCTTGCAAAGCTGTTATTTGCGATAATGCCATCCAAGGATGAGATTGTATATACCTCAGCAGGATTTGTAGGTGATTTCTATTTGGTAGACACCATATCTCAGTTAAAGCATGTCCTTGATCCGTAGATAATGAAAATGAAGAAAAAAGTAAAGGGAAACATTTCATTCAGGGCTTTTTATTTTTTATTTTTTTACCATTTCATTCATAGTGCTCTGATTAGGTTGTCTTTTTATTTTTTACAAGACCTAGTTAGCACCACGGTTTTTAGGTGCCGGTCGACACAACCTGTACCTGTTCTGACAGTTACCGGCATGGCACGTTTCCAAAAATCATATATTTGAATTTTTAAATTAACTTTAAATTTTTTTTTTAATTTTAAAAATAATAAATAAATGTAATATCGGCACGACACCGTCATTCCTTTTCTTTTGCTTTTATGGTTGTCTTTATTCGTGCAATACTAGTATGGATGCCTCTTTTTTTCCTATTTGAAAAATAGTTTAAACATGCGACGCCCCTTTTTCCGAAGGTCAGGTATTTGGGTATATATATATTGATGAAGAAGAGGATACAAAATGATATGGGCTAGTACTTCCAAAATAATACATTAACTACAAATTATTTAAATACACAACAGAAACTAAAAATACGTATTACATTTTTGTTCTCAAACTAACTTCCGAACCCCGAAACTCACTCTACGATCGTCGATGGTCCTCGCAACAACCTGAAAGGAAAAGTAGTACCGTAAGTATATAAAATATACTCAGTGAATGACCCACCCCAACAACCCCTCAAGGCAACGGCCAGGGCGGAGGTCACGCACCAAACAAGCAACACAAAAGCAAGCACACGTGTAATACCAAACTCGTATGCATACACAAATACCGCACACCAAGTCATATATGCATGCAAATACAAGTCTGCACTCCATTGCATAACTTACATGCCAACATTCCTCAACGTATACATCATTCATGCTTGCCAAAACCGAATAAAGCCAACAACAAGGGATAAAGCATAACCAACAAAATATGTCCACATATCAAGTAACAAGCTTAACAACTATAAGCTATCGGCTACAATATAACAAGCGAGTCATCAACAACAAACAAGAGGCATACTTGGCATATGGTAAACATCAACATCATAAAAGCATAAGGTAATTGATCACCCAAAACCTATCCAATTATATGCTTTATCTTTCTTAAGTCAACGTGGACTAAACTACAAAACCAGTTAGTCCTCTCATATTTTATAACCCCTTTAGATACCGCAGTACCAAGGATCTGGGTCAGCCACAGTGCACCAATGCGACCGCCAGCACCCTCAGCGGGGGCGATCCATTGACGTCCTATGAAAGATACTCGACATTTCCGCCCGTTTCTGGAATTGACGGATCGAGCCTCGCCTGAATTCGTAGCCCCCACCTTAGCTTAAGGCTGGCCTTAACTACGCCCACTGACCTCTCGCTGGAGACATCATAAATTTCATAACTGCAACTCTTGCGCCCACATCGACACTAGTTCGAACATCGATCCCGGGTCGACTCCACTCGACGCAATCGGGAGAGCAAACATAGGCAATGCAGTACAACGGAAGAGCCCAGACAAATATACATATATACTCTCTTATCAGGCGCTCACGTTGTAACATGTCCCAATTCACAAACATCACCCTAGTTGGCTGCACCAACCTACCAAGGGCAAGTGAATGACATATAACGATATCCACACCACTGAAACATATTTCCATCCTGATAGTATCACATAACAACATAAAGAGAGTATATCCAAAACATGCCCAAGCAAATAACCTCTCATGGCATCATAATAGGCACAACATCAGTCTAGCATGTATCATTCTCATATAAACATCATGCTAACCATCTAAGCATGCTCACGAAATATTTAACATGTTATAGGGTCAACCACCTATAACATGTTTCCCTTCAAAGTCGAATGGGATTGCGCGACGACTGTAGAGAATAGATCTCCGCCTTAGAGGGTCTCGGCATCAACGAGCTCACACCACCGGAGTGGTTCACGGCGGCGCCGCCGTGTGATCGCCGCGAGAACACGTCGAAGCGCAAGCTCGTTGACTTCCTCACAGTAACTCAAAGCCTACCATCTTCTCCAATTATGCATTGGTCAGTGGTGAAGATTTTCCACCATTTCACTGAGCCATAGGCCATCATCGCCACGTACAGCGACACCACCATCATAATGTGGTGTCACGTCAGACGCGCCGATGACTTATTAACGGCAGGTACTAATTTTGGAACGAAAAATTTTCTGGTAACAATTATGCTAATTGCTACTATTTCGGGGTAGTACGGATGGAATTTGGCCTTAGCTTGAGGTGACTCCAATCAAATTGTACATGGTTTTGAGTCAAGGGTGCTAAAAATTTTAACTACCAGCCGGACCTGAATTGGACTGGAACATTCCATTTGGTCCGGTCAGGTCTAGGCCGAATCAAAACCAGTCCAGTCCATTCTCCGGTCCCTTAAACCCTATCCGTCATTAATCCAGTTTGGTTACTACAGGATTGAAGACCGGATTTGTGGTTTTTCTGATAAACTTTAAAATAATAGTTCATGCTAAAAATATGATATCATTTACGATTTTCTTTAAATTGATCCGATCAGGTCCACACACTGAGCCAATCCCATCTGGACAGAATCCAAACCAGTCCCCTTCTGATCCTCGGCTCAATCTTTACACAATAATAGGTTTCGGGACAGTCCAATTTGGATCGATGAACAACGTAGTTGTGAAACTACCATGCCTTCCATGATTTAGTTTTGTCTGACAGTGGGAGATTTTTTAAATTTAGCTTTGAGATACTTGCAATCAAATTGTGTGTCGATATGTCAGACCGCTTACTACATTGTGGTAGGATAGCTTGGAATTATATTTTAAGATTGGAAAGTCTTAATTTGTTAGGAATGCTCACTTGAGTCTATTTATATCTATATTTTGGAAGTTTCATTATATGGAGAAAGAATGTAGCTTAATTATTAGTTATGGTCCTTACAAGAAGACTAAATTTGAGCCGTCACCAACCCGGCAGTATGTATCTCGCCGAATTCGGCTGTCAACGGGAACCAATATGCATCAATTCACTCCTAAATGAGAGCATAAGTAGTGATCCTAATTGTATGACCGAACAATGACCACTTTCACGGGAATAGACTTTCTCCCACTCTTAACCAATTTTACTTTGGCCTAGACGGGACTGATTCAACACGGAATATGCTATCCTAACTAGCACCATGACGCTTAAGCTAAAGCAGACTAAAACCTGCACCACTAATTTGGTATCGTTGCCTAACTGTATGAAAAAGGACATATGCTTTAATATGTAGGATACATAAAACTTGCACTATGTGAGGTTCGTTATTTGATTTGTTTTATTTTATGAATTATGTTTGAGTTTTGTGGGATGTGCTTGAAAGAGTTTCGTTATCCGTGCATGCGTGATCGGGCGTACCGCGGGTGTGTCACGTGGTTGGTGACCCCGTTGGCACGAGGGAGTGCTTGGTTGTGTGCGAGTCGGAGATGGATTGCTTGATTTTGGGTTGTTTGTGCTATGCAGAACAGTTTCTGTCGACCGATACCCATTTCCGATCAATTGATAGTTGCGTGCGCCCGTGGATAAGTTCGGGTCTTGTGTTTGTTTGGCTTACCCCTTCATCACTTCTCTTCTTTCCCGCGCCTGGAGCTCCCAGCTGACCTAGGTGAGTTCCCCTACCCATTTTCCCTTGATTCTTGGACTCATGATCATACCATCTCTCTCTCCCTCACTCTCTTATCTTCTCTTGACCTAGCTTCTCTCCCGGGTGCATTTCGGTTTGCGGTGAGTTGCGTTCGTGCGTAGTTTCAACCGAGCCTTCAAGGTGAGTAGTTTGCACCTCTTGCTTGTTTGTGATTGTGGTGGTGATGAATGCCATTGAGATTATCTATATGAGTATGATTATGTGGTATTAGAATTTTCGGGTGGAAACCCTAGATTTTTGTGATATGTGTTTTATGAGCATGTTGTGAAGCTAGCATGATGGTGAAGTGTTATTGCAACTTGCTAGTATGAATTGGTACCTATGATCATGTTGTTGGTGATTATATGAATTGAACTTATTTCGGTAACACTCTAATTTTATTGCGAAATGTTGGATATGTGTTGGAATGGAAATTTGAAATGCGTGGAAACCGTTGTATGTCTATCACTAGTACTTATGCGATTGGTGTGCCCAATGTGAGTATTGTTGTGATTAGAGACATCGACAACGTGAGCGCTAATGAGATTTGATAAGTGAAAATATTTGTGGTGGGGCTCTTTCGTTGGACTACATCGCCTAGGTCCGCGACCGAGTTAGTTTTCTTAGTCTTTAGTTGCCTTTGTGGCTTTGTCTTATATGTGTGGTTATTTGAAATTTTGCTAAGTCCTTGGCATGCATGTTGTGTATGTGTGTGTTATGATTTTCTTGGACTTACATGTGCATGAGAGGCTTGTTTTTGCTTGGGGATGCATGCGTGGTCGCGTCGGGGACGAGCTGGCCTTGTTGGGGTCTCGTCGGCGCGAGTGTGTGATCCGTAGCGAGTCGGCCAAGTGTTAGTGCTGAATCTGTTTTTGCAGATTTCAGGATTTTCGGTCGACCGATTCTTGCTTCAGTCGACCGATCGGAGCAGCTAGAGTAGGTAGAGAGTTGTTTTAAGTGTTGTTTGGGGTTTATTTTCATTCCACCCGCGAGTTTAAGTGCTGGAGCCCTAGGTAAGTCCCTCCTAGGTGATCATCTCATTTTCTTTGATTTTATTTGAATTAAATTTGATTTTCACCCTTTCCCGGTATTGTACTCTACACGCGCATAGATCACCTCCGATTTTTCGGTTTCGCGAAGTTTTCGGTTGTGAGCTCGTGCGAAGCTTGATTTCAAGGTGAGCGGTTAAACACCAAGTGTGTTTGTATGTGTTGGTATGCATGAGATTGTGCTTAGTAGTATTCTTGGGTGTGTTTACATGATTTTTGATGGATTTATGTAGCCGGGTCAAAACCTTAGCTTGATGTTGAATATGGTGATGTAAAATCATGTGACATGCTATATAATACTCTTGTGATGCTATATATATGCTAGCTTTAAGTAGTACATGATGTTGTGTACATTTGTGTTTAGTTCAAAATATGAACTTTGTATGGATTGCTCAATAACTATGTTACCCATGTTGATATGTGATGTTATGTGAGCATGTGTACGATGTATAGAGTAAAATAGCTCTAGAGACACTCGTATTGATTGTGCCTTAATAAAATGTGGGTACTCGGAAGTTGGATCTCCGTCGAGTTTCGATTGAGTCAGCCCGATGTGTGATTCCGGAGTACAATATATTTGGGGCGGAGGGTTCTAACTAGAGTAGTTAAGGCGGCGAGTTTTCCTCTACGGAGGACGATGGGCGTAGTACCTTGCGGATCAGCCGTTGGCCAGGCGATTGCTACGTTGAGCGAGGTCGGTTGCACAAGGTGTAAAGAGTCCGAGTAGCCCCCATTTTGCACTGTGGGGTCGCCCCTACCATGAGTGTTGTGTCGTGATGGAAAACCCGGCGATAGCGGGCAAAAGCCTTGGTATGAGTGTAGGCGACCTTGAGGACAATGTCCACTGCCAACCTTGAGGACAATGTTGTTTTCGAGAGTGGTAGAATGTTATGTACGGGATCGAAGGGGGTCCAATCCATCAAAAGATACGGATCTGAGATTAAGTCAGACATTAGGGTTTCCTGCAGAATTATATTAGGAGCTTTATTTGGAGAGTATTTAGAAGAAAACTTGTATTAGAAAAGATATTATTTAGAGGAGGATATTTAGGAGGATATGTAGGAGTTATTTTAGGAGATATTATAGGAGGATTTTTAGGAGAGAGATTTGGTAGGATTTGAGAGGTCTAACCTCTACAAATACTCATTGTATTCATTTGTTTTGATTATGGAAGAAAATAGTTATTTTTAGACTAATTTAGTTTGTAGAAGTAGACCCGCCACCGGGCCGCCGGGGTTTATCCTCGCCGCATCAGGGGAGCCGACCTAGTCGGTTCATACTAGCATCCACCGAAATACAGAGATACAACAAACTGATAGTTGTATAAACATATCTCCATGAAGAAATAACTATTAGAGTTCATCATATTGCTAAAAGGTCTTTATCAACATATATCTCGTTACTTATACTAGACTATGAAAACTAGATAGCTCTTTGAATATGTTTCAATGAATGTCAAAACCGGCAATTACATGCATAAGACAGCACAAAAGAATTGTTAATAAGAAGCTCTTAAGTTGTTGATGCTTGATCAATTACATGGTTTTGAATAATGTTTGAATGTCAATATGCATTTATCTAGTTTAGATATATGAAAACAGCATCAAACTTTCCGGTGTATCAAAGGTTTGTAGTTGCATTAGATACTTACCTTCGACCGAGCATACGTCACTCCACTGGGAGTTATTAGCAACTGTTCCTTCATATCCATCAGAAATTTGGGATAGAACAATACGAACTTCCAAACACCTGATTTTGAAAATAGAAAATTTTCCAAGCATGCCGTAAAGCACAGATTGTATGCTATTATCATATAAAGAGATTGGAAGTTCCAAACAACGGGGTTGGCATAAAATCCAGGTTCTGGCACCATAACCAGGGGTAAACACTCCGTCGAAGGTTGATAAGCTACCTGAACAGAAGCAAGTCACTAGTAATGGTCAAATCATTTGGGTTGGCAGTTCTTTCTCAGATATTGGAAGACGTAATGCTGGTTTCATGGGGGAGATACCAACATAGTTTTGAGTACATGCCAATCGTAAAAGCATGGATTCCACTTGATAGTTTGACCTCGCAAAAGAATAGAATAGAAAGCGATGCCATACGCACGCGCCAACGAAGAAGTACAATTCACCTAGAAAGAAACTTCATAGAGGCGTCCTAGGAGAACAAATGATTAAATGCAGTACATATATCTACTATCTACATATCTATCTATGTAAATGCTTAAGCTATCTTGTGTAGAAATGTTTTCTCGAAATATATGTATGTGGGACACCCTGATCAAGGTACATGGGTGTGACTTGCACGAGTTCATGACCATCACCATCATAAATGTTTGTTGTATATGTGGGTGGACCACATCAACAAGAGGTAAATGTGTATTTTTTGGGGCAAGACCAGTTGTATATATGTATGATTAATCAGGTGCTTTAAAAGCTAAAGTTCAGTAATTGCCTTCCTACTATCCTAGTCATCTGGGTTGGCTAATACTATTTGGGGCAAGACCTGATAAATCTCCTAGATCAGATTACAGATATTACTTATCATGTAAACTTGTTTATTAGTAAAGTCCAGCAAAGATAAACCCAAAAGCAAATAAAAAAGAAGGAGGCATCCATACTAGTAGTGTGTTAATAAAGACAAACATAAAAGCAAAAGAAAAGGAAGGAGACATACAGTCTTCTAGAGGTTCTGACATTTGGTTAAAGCAAGCAGAGAATCCCGAAGAGCCTTCTAATAAGCAAGCTAGCTTATCATTAGATAGAGGTTTCCTGCTAAAGGTCACTACAAATCATTCTGCAGAAGCCCTTTTTTTTGCATGGATATGAATGAAGAGAGTGGTTAGCAGCATTGCCCGGCTTTCCGTTCCCATCCTTAACATCAGATTCCTGCTCAGAATAAAGTTCTACTAGCCTGGGAAAATTGTTCTCAGACTGTTCCTTAACCGGTTGCTTGTTATTATGTTCCTTTTATCCTCATTAAATCTCTCACTGAATGCTCTGTGATTATATTCCTTTCACTTTCCAAGACAGTTGAAGGTGCTGCACCAACCTTCAAAACAGAATTCACCATTAACTCATTAGAAAATTGAGAACTACAACTATCCTTCAATTCGCTAACACGCTTCAATTTGATACCTGTGAAATCCTTATCATCGTAATCAAAAGGTAGAGAACCCCACAAAGAATTATGCTTATGCTTGCTATCATGCTACAGGCTGACATTCTTACTTTTATGATGAAGGTTACTTTTCTTGCTTCAAGCATTACTAACAATATAAGATATCTCCTTACCAATATATATATGTGTGTGAATAAGATATATATATATATATATATATATATATATATATACTTAAGTTCTCTGGAATTATCATCCGATGACCCATCAACCTGAAGAATTATTTCACCAGATTAAAAACCAATATTATCAATATTATCTTCAAAAGCTGACCATTCTGTCTATCAGACCCAAGGACTTTTCCAACGGACTCAAGAATATTTTGTCACTCTTTCTGAGATGCACTCACATAACTCAAGTGAGCTACCATGAGGGCCTGACTATATGATTTTCCACAAAACTAAAGGACTTAATATTACTTTATGAGCCAGTTCATCACCAGTTGAAATCTTCAGCTGCATGGGATGAGGCAAACAAGCTCAGGAGTCCAAGAGCTTCACTATTTATATTCTGCATGCTTGAGCAAAACAACATTCAGTGACTAATGTAGCAGCAAGTAAGCGCACGACACTATTAAATGAAAGGGCGATTCATAATTAGGATTTAGGAAATGATAAGATATAGAATTAGACTGTGCACAATGTCAATACTTCTATACAGATTTGGGTTTGCCGCTGAACCTCTTTTATTTTTCTTTCCTTCTGGATTTTGCCGCTGGCGTAGGATATAAAAGGCATGCTTGGGCGCAAGAAGCGGAGGTTCGCAAGGCACGCGCCTTTTGAACGTGAGCACCCTTGACCTGAGGTGAGAGCAAATTTTGATGGTGGGCCTAGGTGCAACGCGGAAGTACGCCTAGTTGCGCCTTTAAACTCTGATAACATCTCCTAGTATCCTGCCATTTCACTTTGTGTTGGCTAATACTGCCATAGGCAGCTAGCTCAGACTACAGATATTACTTAATCATGTAAACTTGTTTATTAGTGAAGACAAGTAAAGACAAACACAAAACCAAAATGAAAAGGAAGGAGGTATCCATACTAGTAGTGTATTAATAAAGACAAACATAAAAGCAAAAGAAAAGAAAGGAGACATACAGTCTTCTAGAGTTTCTGACATTTGATTAAAGCAAGCAGAGAATCCCAAAACCTTCTAATAAGGAAGCTTGCTTATCTTTAGATGGAGGTTTCCATCTGCAGAACCCATGCTTTATGCATGGATACAAATGGAGTGCTGCAATAGCTGCATCCCACTGCTTTCCGTCTCCATCCTTAACATTAGAGTCGTGCTCAGAATAAAGTTCTACTTCGCCGGAAAAGTTGCTCTCAGACTGTTCCTTAGCCGATTGCCTGTCAGATTTCTGAGAATGAAAGAATTGTTTTTTCCTCATAAAATCTCTCACTGAAAGCTTTGCGATTGATTCCTTACACTTTCCCAGATAGTTGAAGGTGCTGCACCAACCTTCAAAACAGACTGCACCTCCAATTCATTATAAAATTCATAACTATGACTATCCTTCAGTTTACTAACACACTTTGATTTACTACCTTTGAAATTCTGACCTTCATTAACAAAAGGCGGAGAACCCCACAAAGAATAATGTTTACAGTACAGAAAACGTTGGTTAATTATAAACAGCTAATATAGTGTCCCCTACCATCCAAACTGAGTGTGCTTGTAACAGAAGATATAATGATCACAGAAGATAATAAAGGAAGTGACTGCAATGAATTTTTAAAAGAATAAAAAAGAACCGACAATTTATCATCCACAGATCCAAGTATACAAACTCTTTTCAAAGAGAAAGAGACAATACTTACCACAAACTGGAGAAGGCAGGGAATGAGAGATTCATATTGTTGGGTTGTTTGGTTGAGAATTGATACATCCTACTTTATTAAAAGCATTTATATTGTAGAAGCATCAATAAAAACAAAATTAAACGAAAGTCTTTAACCACTATATACAGCAAGGTGTACTATACCAGAAAGGAATAAAAGCACTAACATGTTCACTAGTACTGTTAACAAAGATATTTGAATAGTTAATTACAAACAGCTAAGAAAAGAAGCAAAATTTTCTGCAGAAACTATAATATATGGACACTGCATACCTTACTACTTTGCAATAGAATAGAGTGTGCACTACCATCTGAACTGAGCGTGGTTTATAAAAGAAGATAATGGTCACAAAAGATAATATAGGAATTGCATCCTATGACTTTTCAAAAGAATAAAAAGAATCGACAGTTTATCATCCATGTCTACAAACTTTACTCAAAGAGAAAAAGGCAATACTTACCACAAACTGGAGAAGGTAGGGAATGTGAGATTCATATGGTTGGAATGGCATCCTAGAAGTGCATGCTCAAACTTTATTTTTGAAAACTGAGTTATACAGCTTAAACAATAAGATAATAGAAAATAGCCCAATAGTTAATAGCCATAAGAAAATCAATCTGCATGAAAGTCATCAGATGAAACATGTCCGCAGAGTGATCGGAGAAGGATTCATCGAAGTTACAGATGATGCAATTTCATTTTCTATTCTTTCCTGAAAGCCTCCTCGACTGTGCGTCCTTTGAGCAACACAAACATGCTACATCAACAAAGAAAATAATGACCATTTTCACTACGAATATAAACGTCTGCATCACCATAAACAATCCTTCAAAACAGAACTCACCTCCAGTTCATTAAAAAATTCAGAACTACATCTATCCTTCAATTCACTAACACGCTTTGATTTAATGCCTGTGAAATTCCGACCTTCGTTTTCAAAAGGCAGACAACCCCACAAAGAATTTACACTTGCAATCATGCTACAGGTGGACACTCTTACTGTTATCATGAAGGTGACTTTTCTTGCTTTCAGCATTCCTAACAATATATGATATCTTAAGTTATCTGGAATTATCATCCGATGACCTATCAATCTGAAGAATTACTTCACCAGATCAAAAACTCACATTATCAGCAGTATCAGCAAAAAGCTGACCTTTCCGTATATCGGACCCAAGGACTTTTTCAACGGAGTAAAGTATATCTTGGCACTCCTTCTCGGATGCACTCTCATAATTCAAGTGAGCTACCTCGAGGGGGGCCTCAGTATATGATTTTCCACAAAACTAAAGGACTTAAAATTACTTCTTGAGCCAGTTCATCACCCTGTTGGAATCTTCAGCTGCTTGGGAAGAGGCAAACCGGCATATGAGTCCAAGAGCTTCAGTATTTATATTCTGCATGCTTAAGCAAAAACATGCAGTGACTAACGTAGCAGCAAATACAAGAGCAAGACACTATTAAATGAAAAGGGCGATTAAGCATAAACCAGCTCGAAACAAGCCATACAAACAAAGCAAGTATGTTTAAGGTGCCTTCTCGTGCCGAGTTTTGGTAAATTCCAGACTCGAGACGTGCCGATCGTGCCATGCCGAGCGCGCCGATCTGTAATATTTCTAATTGTTTAAACTACTTATAAATAGGAAAAAAAAGACTAAACAATATAAAATAATAAATAAATAATTCCAGCCCTACACGGGCTGGCCAAAAAAAGACAAAAAAAGGCAGTTAGCGCAAACTATAGATATACTTATTATGTATACTTTTTTTATTAGTAAAGACTAGTAAAGACTAAGCTTTTCCTTGCCGTTACCAGCCGGGTATCGGTAAATCCAAAACTCGGTATGTGCAGACCGTATAATTTATTATATTTAAAATATTAAAATTATTTAAAAAATTATAAAACAATTATTGATGAAATAAAAAAATTAAAATAAAATATAAAGACTCTAATTACATATATAAAACAAATAGTACGCTTGTGTTGGATTTCGGTAATTTAAATTCCAGACGTGCCGAACGTAGAGAGAGAGAGAGAGGGGCGGGGGGGAGGTCGATGCCGGTGCCGGAAAACCTTGGTAAAGACAAACACAAAAGCAAATGAAAAGGAAGGAGGCATCCATACTAGTATTGCACGAATAAAGACAACCATAAAAGCAAAAGAAAAGGAATGCTGGTGCCGTCGATATTACATTTATTTATTATTTTTAAAATTAAAAAAAATTAAAGTTAAATTAAAATTTCATATATAAGATTATTGGAAACGTGTAGTGGCAGCAACTGTTAGAACAGGCATAGGCTGTGCGGACTGGTACGTAAAAACCGTGGTGCTAACTAGGTCTTGTAAAAAATAAAAAGACAACCTTATCAGAGGAATATGAATTAAATGGTAAAAAGATAAAAAATAAAAAGCCCCGAGTATAAGTGGAAATGGCCTGGTTTCTATTTGTTTCCATTTACTTCTATCTTCATTTTCATTATCTACGCATCAAGGACATGTTTTAACTAAGATATTGTGTCTACGAAATAGAAATCTCCTACAAATCCTGCTGAGGTACATACAATCTCATCCTTGGATGGCATTATCGCAAATAACAGCTTTGCAAGCAGAGCCAACTGTATTAATCAAACCTCTAGCACATATCCTCTTTTCTAAGAGCACTTGACATGTGTCATCACCTTCTCGAAAATGCACTTACACAATTCCACAAGTCCTCTTACGTGGCAATGTATCATTCAAGCTTTTTCTTCCCGTGCCGGGTCGAGTTTTGGTAAATTCAAAACTCGAGACGTGCAACCGTGCCGATCGTGTCGTGCCGATTCGTACAATATTTTATTTTTAGAATATTAAAATTATTTCAACAATAACAAAAAAAGATTGATGAAACACTAGTTCACGCCACATAACAATATCAAAGTCATAATTACATAACAAAAGTATATCGTACATAATTCACGCCATATAGATTGTCAATGTGGCTAATTGGAGGGATCTGTAAAATCCAAAAAAAAAAAAAAAACATATAAAAAAAAATTATGTGCCAACCGGCACAAGCAGCTCGGCACTGAGTCAGTGTCGGACCCTCATGGATTCGGCACGCAAAACCATGGTTCAATTAGGTTGAATAAATCTTCATAACTTAGACATTACACAGAGCTAAGTGTATTGTTTTATATGATGGAATATCTTCCAAGCAATACAACATTTTATACAAGATGACTAAACATGATTTATTTTTATGAATATAGATAAAGAATTATACAAAAAATGAACTTACAGATACGAAAACAGAAACTTCTATAGAGAAATTTGAGAAAACTCTACACAGAGAAATGTAGAGAAGAAACTTCATATAGAGATGGTCGAGAAAATTCTACACAGAAATGTAGAGAAAAAAAAAGACAGAAATTTCTTTTAAGACAATAGAAATAGAAAATCATAGATACAAGAAATAAATAACAATTCAAATCAAAGCATGTGGAGTAGATTTGCAAGTAGCAGTATTCAGAAGTTAATTGCAGAGCATATTTGGACCTTCTACAAACAGTCAATACCTCTTTAAATACCTAAGAATTTTACTATTCGTTTCTACCTGCTACCCAAACACACGCATAGTTATCCAGGGAGAAAAGATTAACCAAGAACCACCCAATTCACGTCTAACATAGTGTAATGCCAGTTCAAGTAACAATCAGAATAGCCTAAAAGAAACACGGGATAGATAACTATTCAAAAAAATAAACCAGATGGTCATAAAACTTACTTTAAGGTTTCCTTCGTACCTTCGCATCCGTGCATAAGGTCATTTCACATGGTGATAAGTTTGAAGTAATAGGGTGCAAATCTTGAAATCCAGGGATAATCTTTCCACGAGCTTCAAAATCTTCACGACCCTCAAATAATGATATACAAGTCACTTGAACATTACTATTTCATTATGGACGTATAGATTTCTCAACCAAACAACTATTTGGCCTGACAGTTTCAACAGCTTGACATGGCTTTTCAATCGCAAAGAAAGCTTGAATGTACTGATTTATCTTTTCATTGGCTTCCTTCATATTTTTAGAAAGCAAAAAAGCTATTCAGCTCTTTTAGTCAACTCTGACAAAACACCCGCAGACTCAAACCCCTGAATGAAGTTTGGATGAACATAGGCAGGACAAGGTTGCTGGGATCAGCAAATTCTACCACTTCAAGTATTCCCAATCTCTCATGCTCCTATGAGAAACGAAATCGACACGGAGGACTAAGTTTATGCTCAACACATGGTATAAGTGACTGAACAACATTGATAAGTACAAATATAGACTACATACCTCACAATGAACATCTCCAGTAACTCCCTTCTAAGATATTGGTGACATGCTAGCTGTACTTTTCGTCTCGAAAGCTGAAGTACGATACTTTCGAAAAGGTTTATGCCAAGGATGTGCAGATCATTCAGCTAGGAAACATAAGGAAGCATTTTGAACTTCCCATCCCATCAAAATATCTGGATCAGATGAAAAAATAATCTTCACAAAGTGCTTACACAATATTCAAACTTGCAAAAAATAAACGCCATCAATATTTCTGCACGCTTACACAAATCAACCCAAAGCAAAAACCAAAAAAAAAGCCTTATTAGATTTCACATACATCTAAAGAATATACTCAGATTTTCAACATAAAAATCATAACAAATAAAAAAGTACCAATGATATCAATTACCTCTTATCGGAGTCTTCATTTTCACTATGGATAAGCACATGTATGTAGAATCTGTGTCCCGTATCCTCCTGCAAAGCCATATCTATAATATTAATGGCATCAAATTGGGGTTCTAAAGAGGACACCTCGTGTTTCAGCCTGAACCTAAAACCATTTAAATTTTCGGAAATTCTGTCAAACAGAAAGCTCATTAGACTGAGGTCACATTCAAAAATACATTTGCAAAAAAAAAAAAGGGGATGATTGTCAAACAAATAGTACGATTCACTTTCATCAACCGACCTTAATACTCATCAATGTCAATTGTTGTCCACCGCCTAAACTTGCAGGATCACAAAACCCCATTTGACTTAGTGGGTAAGATGTCATTTCTCATCGGGACTGGAAATCTGAGACATCTCATAACAACCATACTTATTGCTTTCATAATGTTATTGCCTATTATATTCTTCCAACTTGTCACAAGTAAAATAAGGAGAGGTTCTTCATCCTTTCTATTGCTTCTGTTTTCTGAGCATGGCTTTAAATGAGAGTTAAAAAGAGAAGAATCTTCAGTGAAATCGAGCATGGCCTATTATATGCTCAGACGTCCCGGAAGTTGGACGCCCCTATCCACCAAGTCATCATTTTGAGCACCTGTAATGACCAAATCAAAGCACTTGGGACTAAAGATGAAAGCCACACTCTGGCATGCTAACAGAAATCCTGGCTTTTACCTTCAAGCTATTCGTCAAATGTTAGTGACTACCGCTTACTTGAACAAACTAATATAATGCCAACAAATAGAAGCTTTCATATACCTCAAGAACAGAATAAATGTGCAAGTTCTTCGAATTTCTAATCTGAGATTAAGCTGTCAAGACACGGATCAAGAATCCACATACCTTGAATTATATGGTACAGGTCCGATTACAACAAAATAGTACGAAGGAAATGTTTTGCATTTATTGAAAAGGCAGGTCCAGCAGAAGAAACAAAACATGTACATACGCATGCTTTTAACAAATTTGACAAGTAGAAACGTCTCACATTAAGAGAAAGATGAAACTGGACAAGACAGAGCAAAACACAATAGAAATAATGATATTACAGCATGTTCTAACTTCTCCATCCTACAAGTGCATGTTCAAACTTCATCTATGAAAACGGAATCATACAACTTAAACAATAAGATAATAGAAAATAGCCCAAAAGTGATAAACATTATTTGTGAGGTCAAGCCCAAAGTTAACAGCCATAAGAGAACCAATATGCATGAATGTCATCAGACGAACATGTCCTCAGAGTGATTGGGGAAGGATTCATCGAAGTTATAGATGATGCAATTTCATTTCTATCTTGAATGCCTCCTCGACTATGCATCCTCTAAGCAACACAAACATGCTTCGGACCATTGTCACTTCAAATATAAAAGCTAATAAAAATTATAAAATAACCAAAAGTAATATACCTGTCAGTAATAGAATACCTTTTGCAGGGTGAAGGCATCAACGTCCTCGATGTTTTCTTTACCATGACCCTTGTTGATAAGATTTCTTCAAAAGATGGGGAACTACACCTTTTCGGACCAGAAATAATTAAGACCACTCCACAGTTATCCCCAAAAATGGGAGAAAAGGTATCCACCGAAATACAAAGAGTCTTTATCAACATATAACTGTTAGATGTCATCATATCTTACTAAGCAAAATAACTATTAGATTTCATCATAATGTTAAAAGGTCTTTATCAACATATATCTCATTACTCATGGTAGAACTATGTGAACTAGATAGCCCTTGAAAATGTTTAAATGAATGTCAAACCAGCAATTACATGCATAAGGCAGCACAATTGATTTGTGAATAGGGAAACTCTTTTGTTGTTGATGCTTGACCAATTACATAGTTTTGTATAACCTTTAGAATGTCATTATGCATTTATCTAGTTTAGATAAATGAAATTAGATTCAAATTTTCTAGTGTATGAAAGGTTTGTAATTGCAGTTAGATACTTACATCACCCCATTGGAAGTTATCAGCAACTTGTCCCTTCATATCCAAGAGAAATTTAGGATCAGGACAATACAAAGTTACACCAATTACACATGATTTTGAAGATAGAACAATTCCCAAGTGACAAATGGCAATGGGAAAAGAAGTTGGGAGGCAAACATGCAGCATTTTCAATGGAAGGACAACAAAATACAACACTCCTTTTGCTTATCAATTCAGAAATTCTTTACCCAACTATGAGTCATATCCCTCATCTTAATAGGATCGTAATCCTATCCCTATTTTGCTGAAATTCAAAAAGTAGTTAAACTAAGTGTGCCACCATAGCGCATTTGCATAGTTCTTTTAAACTATTAATCTTATCACTGATGAATAGCATTTGGATTACGAGTTATTTCTAAAATTAACCAAGAAGAAACAAAATCAGTTAAGTTTTCACATTTTATGATTTCAGTCCCATGATAATTCAAGTCTTGTGCATCCCTCCAACCATCTGCATCTTAACCTCTTTCATGAAAACAATCAACAGGAGTTAGAAAAGGAACATAATCAGAATAACAACATTATCCAATTGTTTAGTAACAACAAATAACCAGGTTTTCCAGGAAATTCAACTATGAATATTACAATAAAGATGTTGAAAACCTTGGGCAATAATTTGCATCTTGTCTTGTACTTGAATTTTCTGATTTTATCACATGTTGAAGAGTATTTTGCATGTAGTATCTCTTTCTCAACTTCAGCCTTCCTAGAAGATTCAACCTAGACTAATTCATGCATACATTAGATGCAAATACCCCTAAAATAAAAGAAAAGCACGATCATTGAGATCACTAACTTTTTTTAGAGAACTTTGGTTGATTATAGAGATTTTACGCAAGGGCTCCGTATAACTTTAAAAAATAAAACAATTTTTAGATTCTAAAGAGACCTTGCTTACAATACTAAAGTGTAATGTGTATCTTCTCTGACTAGTAAAAATAGAAAATGAATAGTGAAATTCAAATAATGTTTTAGGTTGGCAATTCATCTAGATTTCAGTCTGCAGTGCAATAAGTAGCTGAAAAAATAGAAACTTTTAGCAAAAAAGTATTAAATGTAAACTTGAGACCGGCACCTAAATTTGGGTAAATCAGAAACTCAAGAGGTGCCTAAAATCGAGCTTGGCACCTAACACCTTGACCACTGCAGCAATCTTTACCTATTTCCAATAGGGGCTAAGACTAGTTTCTTTCTTATCAAAAGGATCCTATTCTTGACAGGGTGACCGCACACCCAACATAGTCAAAGAATCGGCAATTAAGTGAATGAATAGAGGGGTTTGCGCACCGGGGTCCTCACTTAGAACTTGTGCTGCCCGACTTCCGGGGTCCTCACAATTCCCCCACCATAGGACACAACGTCCTCGTGGGTGTACCACTATTGCACTCGCCCCGACACGGTGATAATCTAAACCCCACCTGGGTCAACGTCCCGTCCCGCCTCCGCACACATCTAGCACGTACAGGCGACATAGCCGCTTTGATACCATTTTTTTATCACGCTCCGACCCGTCCTAGACCCTGCACCGCCCAAATCCCGGCCGCACCACACGACCGGGTTCAAATTTTAACCCGAAAGGGTGGATCCACTTGAAGGTGCCTATACTTAGCCTCCCAAGCATATATTAACCCAAATCAGCCTCTGCACACGCGGTATGGGACTAATCTCGTCCGGACTAGCGTGCAAGTCCGGTTCCGGCTTAATCCGTGTGATCTGAGACTATCGGTCGACCGAAATCTAGTACAAGTTGACCAATACCTCCGCAATCTGCACACCAAGGTCCCCACCTAGACCTTGTGCTACCCAACTTCCACGGACCGTGGTGGGTCGGGGCGTGACATGAACTATAAATATTGCAAGAAAGAGTTTGAAAACCTTCGGCAATAAATTGCATCTCACCTTGTCCTTGAATCTTGCAATTTTATCGCATGTGAAGGAGTATTCTGCATCTACTATCTCTTTCTCACTTCAGCCATTCTAGAAGATTTAACCTAGAATAATTCAATAATACTTCTTGTTACAAGTACCACTAAAATAAAAAAATAAAAAAAAAAACACGATCATTGAGATTACTAACTTCCTTTAATGAACTTTGGTGCATTATAGATATTTTATCAGGTGCTCTGCATAGCTAAAAAACAAAAAAACAAAAAAACAAAAAATCAATTGTTTGTGTTTAAAGACATTGCTTAATAAAATCAATACTAAAGTGTCATGTGTATCTTCTCTAACTAGTAAAAATAGAAAATAAAAAGTAAAATTAAAATAACGCTTGAGGTTGGCAATTCATATCATTTAGATTTCAGTTTCTAGAGCAGTAAGTAGCTGAAAAAACTGAAACTTTAACAGAAAAGTATCAAATGTAAACATTCTCTTAATTTCTGGCCCAGTCCTAATATCTCAGGGAGTATGCTATTTAGCTAATGTGAAGGTGTCTGGAATGAGAAGGGTAGACGGATATATGATATGACATTATCCAATGAATACAAAATGAACTCAAGATTTATGGCCAGGTGGCTATCCCGTCCCTTTGCTTCTAAAAGCAGATGATACAAAATGCCACAATGTTTTAATATAAACATACGACCAATTATCTCCTTGTAAGGAAATTTCTTGACAAAAAAAGAGGACCTATGCTCACATACAATACACTGTTTTAGTAATACTACATGGATTCAGCGCGTAGTTTTTACCTCATGCAAACTTGGATTCAGTGCGTAGTTTTTACCTCATGCAAACTACTAGCTAGTTATGGTTAGAACTGAATTGTTTACCTATCCAATTGTGCTTAACATAACTCATTTAATGGCACCAAAAAAAAAAAAAAACCAATCTTTGAAGAGGGATGCTATAGTGTCCAAGTTGGGCGTGAAGCATCCCCCTCCCAAGGCCAGCTATGATTCGATTGACATGTTTATGTCGTTGCATCAGCTTAATGTTGAAATCCCAACATCACATAAAAATGACAAATGAACTATGCCTCTCGAACCATCCGCAGATCCCCCACGAAGCATATCCCACAAGGGATTTACACCCTCAACAAAGGGTGTGCATTGTTCCTTTTTTTACTCGACTAATGCAAAAAACAATATTAAAAAAGAAAAGTTACAGCCTAACACTATCGTTCATGATATAGAAGACATGCACGGCGATAAAGCCTGAAAATACTTGTTATCCACAGATATTATAAGTTAAAGAAAAAAAGCAATATTGCAAAAGATTGACCTTTTTGTGCCTTTTCCACAAGTTCAAGTTGTTGCCGAAGTTGTGCCGACCGTTTCACCTTCATTGTACAAAAAACATTGAAGTTAAAAATATGTTACACAATCGGAATATATACTCAGCAACAATTAAGAAAATTTGCTCAAACAAGGGCTAAGTCTGACAAAAGAGGTCAAATGAAGCTGAACGGGAATTAACCTAAATTCGAAGCAAATAGTCTTATCACTTATGCACTGAAAGACCAACCGCAGCGTACTTAAGAATTACAAAATATTGTTGAAGGCTTTCAATTTTCCATTGCTATTAGGATCAAGTATAATGTGGGTCAAAATAAAACAAAAGGTTGAACAAATAAAAACTACTGCTTAATGCAAAACAAGCTTCCAGGTATAGATCATATTGGTAGGTCATGCTATGCTGTCATAACTAAACCAAGGTTTTCTGTGCCGTGACGTGCTAAGTTTCGATAAATCCAAAACTTGAGATGGGCCGATCGTGCCCTGCCAACCATGCTGATCCGTACAATTTTTATTTTTAAAATATTAATATTATCTTTCAAATAAGAAAAAATTAACTAAATACTAAATACAAAAATCGTAAGTACATACCAAAAATATATTGTATAATTTACTGCTACATAGAACGTTGATGTGGCTAATTGAAGATTGAAGGGATCTGTAAAACCCAACGCCAAAAAAAAAAAAAAAGAAGTTCCGATCGGCATGATCCCGAGAAAGCGCTAGATCCTCACAGATACAACACGTAAAATCATGGACTAAACATTTTTTATATTTAGGAATGTTTACATAGAATTATACAAAAAATGAAGTTACAGAATATGATAACAGAAACTTCATATAGAGAAAGTTGAGAAAAAAACTCTATACAGAGAAATGTAGTAAAAAAACTTCATATCGAGAAAGTCGAGAAAGACTACACAAAGATATGTAGAGAAAAAAAATACAGGAAAAAAAAAAACTCTTCTAAGACGGTAGAAATAGAAACCAAGGATACAATAAATAAATTACATTTCAAATCAAAGCATTTAGAGTGGATTTGCAAGTAGCACTATTCTGAACGTAATTGCAGAGCACATTTGGACCTTCCACAAATAGTCCATACCTCTTCAAATACCTAAGAATTATACTATCCATTTCTTTCTGCTATCCAAACACACCCAAAGTTATCCAGGGTAAAATGTTTAATCAAGAACCACTCAATTCGCGTCTAACAAAGTATAAGGCTGTCAATTCAAGTCCCAAGCAGACCAGCATAAAGGAAACACGGGATAGATAACTATTCAAAATAAATTAGATGGTAATAAAACGTACCTTAGAGTTCCCTTCTCATTTACCTTTGCATTCGTGCATAAGGACCTTTCACGTGGAGGTAAGTTTTAAGTAATCGGGTGAACTCTTGAAATTCAGGGATTATGTTTCCATTAGCTTCAAAATCTTCACGACCTTCAAATAAGGATCCACAAGTCACTTTAACTTACTATTTTGTTCTGGAAGTACAGATCTCTCATCCAAACAACTATTGGGCCTAAATGTTTCAACAGCTTGAGATGGCTTTTCAATCTTGATGAAAGCTTTAATTGTACTGAACTATGCCTTGGCTTCCTTCGTATCTTTAGAAAGCAAAAGCTTTTCAGCTCCATTAGTCAACTCTGACAAAACACCTGCAGACTCAAACCCCTGAACAAAGTTTGTCGGAATCAGCAAATTCTACAACTTGAAGCATTCCCAATCGCTCATGCTCCTGAGAGAAAGAAAATCAACACGGAGGATTAGGTTTATGCTCAACACTTGGTACAAGTGACTGAATAATCATTGATAGGTACAAATACAGATTACATACCTCCCACATTGGTATGTGACTGAACCAACTTCATATCTGATCCACTGCTATATTTGATAAGTTAATTCTAAACCGCTAAGAAAGAAGCAACAGTTTTCTCCAGAAAGTATATCATACAGATATTGTGTGCCTTACTACTTTTCAATAGAATATAGTGTGCCCTACAATCATAACTTGGTGGGCTTTATAAGAGAATAAATAATTGTCACAGAAGATAATAAAGGAAATGAAACTTACGAATTTTCAAAAGAATAAAAAGGAAAGGACATTTTATCATCCAAGTCTACAAACTTTATTCAAAGAGAAAGAGATGATATGGTTGGAATGTATATATATTATATTTTGAGTTCTATGTATTATGTCGGGCTCATTACAATTATATTCAAACTTGATCTATGAAAACTGAGTCATACAACTTAAACAATAAGATAATAGAAAATAGCAAGAAAGTGATAAGCAACATTCTTTGAGTGGTCAAACGTATACTTAATAGCCATAAGAGAATCAATATGCATGAATGTCATCAGATTGAAACAGGTCTAAGAGTTACTGGAGAAGGATTCTTACGATGAATAAGACCAAAGCAAGTTTTAGATTCCATTTTAACAATCAATTGGTTATTAAAGAGTTTCTGTGGTGGTTGTATATCACTTGGGCATTACTAAAAAGGGGTAAATTTGGGGGGGAATATTTTTGTTTTTTTTCAATTTTTTTTTTTTCTTTTAGCTATCCAACTTTCAAAACTCCACTAGTCTAAGTGGATTAGTAATGTCCTTGCCCTTGTACCAATTAGTTTGAAAATATATAACCATATGTATGCAAGAATTTTGTGCTATGCTCTGGACATCCAACACCAGTGTCCATTCTAGTGAGTATATAGATGCCTGAGGACCTTTACATGCAGCTACTAACACCTCAGCATCTTCAACTACTATACGTCATATGTTGCCCAGAAAATAAGTAATAGAATACCCTTTGCAACATGAGGGCATGAATCCTCCTTAATCACATGACCCTTGTTTGATAGGATCTTTCCAAAGATGGGGAACTACACTCTCATTACCTGAAATAATTAAGACCAATTCAAGGTTATCCCCAAAAATGGGAGAAAATGAATCCACCGAAATACAAAGAGTCTTTATCAACATATAACTGTTAGATGTCATCATATCTTCCTAAGCAAAGTAACTATTAAATTTCATCATAATGCTAAAAAGTCTTTACCAACATATATCTTGTTACTCATGGTAGAACTATGTGAACTAGATAGCCCTTGAAAATGTTTAAATGAATGTAAAAACCGGCAATAACATGCAGAAGGCAGCACAAAGGATTTGTGAATAGGGAAACTCTTAAGTTGATGATGCTTGACCAATTAAATGGATTTGGATAACCTTTAGAATGTCAATATACATTTATCTAGTTTAGAAAATGAAAATAAATTCAAACTTTCAAGTGTATCAAAGGTTTATAATTGTGATTAGATACTTACCTTCACCGAGCACACATCACTCCATTGGGATTTATCAGCAACTGGTCCTTCATATCCATGGAAATTTAGGATGAGGACAATACAAAGTTACACCAAGTACACCTGATTTTGAAGATAGGACATTTCCCAAGTGACAAATGGCAATGGGAAAAGAAGTTGGGAGGCAAACATGCATCATTTTCAATGGAAGGACAACAATGAACATACACTCATTTTGTTCACCAATTCAGAAATTCTTTATCCAACTATGAGGCATATCCCTCATCTTAACAGGATCGTAATCCTATCCTTGTTTTCTTAAAATGCAAGAAGTAGTTAAACTAAGAGTGTCAACGTAGTACATCTGCGTGGATCTTTTAAACCTATCAATCTTATCACTGACAAATAGCATTTTGATTACGAGTTTTTCTCAAATTAACCAAGAAGAAAGAAAGTCTAATTTTCACATTTTATGGTTTCATTCCCAAAAAAATTCAAGGCTTGTGCATCCCTCCAGCCATCTACATCTTAACCTCTTTCATGCAAACAATCAACAGGAGTTAGAAAAGGAACTAATCAACAACATCATCCAATTGTTTAGTAACAAAAATCAACAAGTTTTCCAGGGAAGTGAACTATAAATACTATAAGAAAGATGTTAAAAACCATGGGCAATAAGTTGTATCTTACCATGTGCTTGAATTTGGCAATTTTATCGCATGTCAAGAAGTATGCTGCATCCGGTATCTCTTTCTCCACTTCAGCCTTTCTAGAAATTCAACGTAGACTAGTTCATGCATACATTTACATGCAAATACCACTAAAATAAAAGAACAGCACGACATTGAAATTACTAACTTCTTTTAGAGAAGTTGGTGCATTATAGTGATTTTATGCAAGCGCTCTGCACAACTAAAAAAATATTATTAGCTTTTAAAGACCTTGCTTATAATAAAATCAATACTAAAGTGCAATGTGTATCTTCTCTGAATATTAAAATAGAAAAAACAAAGTGAAATTAAAATAATGCTTGAGGTTGGCAATTTATATCATGTAGATTTATGTTTTTAGAGCAATAAGTAGCTGACAAAATTGACTTTTCAACAAAAAAATAACAAGCGTAAATGTACACTTGATTTCTGGACTAATCCTAATATCTCAGGGAGAATGTTGTTGAGCAGATAAAACAAGGATACAAAAATATAAATATTACAAAGTTTTGTTTCATATCAACTGACCAATTATCTCCTTGTAAGCAATTTTCTTGCCCCCCCCCCAAAAAAAAAAAAAAACAAACAAACAAACAAACAAGGAGGACCCATGCCCACATACAATACACAGTTTTAGTTATACTACATGGATTCATTGTGTATTTGTTACCATATGCAAACTAGTTAATTATTGTTAGAACTGAATTGTCTACGGATCCAATTGTACTTAACATAACTCATTTATGGCACATTAAAAAAAAACAATCTTTGAAAAGGGATGTTATAGTTCCAAGTTGGGCACGAAGCGAGGCAACAATAGCTTGGATCTTAAAGTCCTTCTTAACTACTAGGTCCACTGCACGTGGTATAAAACAAATTTATGCCAGCGAAAATCCTAACAATCCTAAATTTAATATCACCTGTCAGGCTAATGCCATGGCTTTATGATAACACATATCAAGGGCTAGACAAAACATCTATGAGGCTAGAGGTTTCTGAACAGAGCAGGCACATATCAAGGGTAAGACGATATCTACAAAATCAAGAACCGTGCACAGCGCTTAAATCTAATAGAGCTAAGGTAAATGAAACTAAGAGTGATCATTTATCTCCTTGTTCTCACCAACCATTCAAACAGCATTCCAACTTTGAAGAAATGCATAGACCACATAAACTCTGATCCGCACATGTGCCAGCTGTATCGATAATGTTGTGCTGATCATGCCGATATATCTTTATTTTTATTTCAAAGTAGAATAAAAATTTCAAATTATTTAAAAATTCAAATATAAGATTTTTCGACATGTGCTATGCCGGTTCTTGATGCGCCACCGGGCGCAATCCGTCCCGACCAGCACATGAAGCAACGATCCTATTCAAGAGGTCACAAAAAACCACATTTAAACATAACATAAATTGAATTCTAGAAAGCGAACAAAATGTGGATACACAAAGATCTTCATGAAGAGTTCCTCTGAGGTATGATAGCCATAGAGTTTCTTTGCATGAACAAGGCAGCAACCATGAACATGCAAGCTCTTTGATGCTGAGCTATTTTTAAACTTCACCAGTCAGAGGATGTTGTTAGATCGGTACTGGTAGAAACAAATCAAATGGTATCAATTAAGGAAAGATTATAAAAGGTGATGACGCTAAACATACTTGTAAGGTTTTTCTATTGAGTCACATAGGAGCGAATAAAAAAATGACTTGTACTATGGAAATTTTAGCTTTTTCAAGGAAAAAAATGAACAATACACCACTGTAGCAAAGATACTACGATTACCATAGGTTAATAGCAAGCTGGAAAAAAAAACCAAATAGTATCTTGGAATAACCAACTAAAATTAATAGCGTAATGCTTCAAAAATCGGAGTAAAAAAGTAAGATCAAGAAATGTCAATAACGAATAACATCAAATTAGTTATACAAAAACAATAACACTTATTGTTCCAAAATTGATTTAAGAAACACTTCTTTCCCGGATGTGCACATCTAAGAAAGAAAAACACTAAAGTAGAACAAACTAAATGAGACAACTTCAAGTTTTGGAGCAATGTAACAGGGCAAGAAATTCGATCCAGCATTCGCCCAAACACCCATCCCAAGGTCTATACAAGTGGAAAGGGCACATTTTAGGCTTTAGGATGGGTATTTAGGGCCATTTTGGTCCCTTTAGTATTTTCCTTTTTTTCTATTATTCTAAACATTATTTACATGCAGAATTTTAATAATTACAATTATGTTTTCAAGGAAAATCTAAATAATAGTTATGTTATTTATTCATTTAGGATACTCATAACCCACCCTTTTTCTCACTTACGACGAAGACAAAAAAGTTATGTTTGGTGGAGTGAATTGGTTTTGTGGAGAAAGTCTTACCTCATACCCTTCCTTTTCTTCCCACCCAACATCCACATCCTCCTCCCTTGAATAGTAGCTGGTACTTGCACCAATCAGGCCCAACCATTTCCCAATTGGAATTGCTTGCCCAACATCATAGCTATCTGCCTACGGGTCATATTTGACTTTACGGTTGAAGAAAGTTAACAAAATAAATAATAGATGAATGACTTAAAACATTTAAAACTCATAAGAGAAGGTAATGGTGGCTTATCCATACATGGTTAATCTAACATCATGCATACCTTCCTTTCCTTGTTTATCACTAGGCTTCCAAAATCCAATGCTAAGGTATTTGTGACATAAACCATAGGTTAGTTCAGTCAACTTTATCTATTCACCCACTTTCGAATCAAACTCTTTCCAGTTAGTCATGAGAAGTACTTGAATGAACAAACACATAATGAACTGCTTAAGCTGGCCAGTTTCTTTAACACTTACCATGGTCACAACCATCTTGCCATACCATTTTCTTCCTCATCTTCCACATCATGAGCGTTCCTTATACTTCAGAATAATCATACTACTAATCTTAAGGATTTCACAATCTGTCACATCACTGCAGCCATTAATCTTACTATGTTTCCACTTCCTACCTGATATCATATAGTATTCATGTTAGTATCACCTCTTGTTCAGCCACCATATAAATGATCATTATACTTCTAAATAATCATTTACAACAACTCTAACATGCTCCCAGTCAAGACGCTGGCTGGAGTATCACCGAGTGTAGCTATGGTCGAGGGCAAAGTGAATCGAGTTGGTTTACTTGGTGAGGTTCATGTAGTGATGTCATAGTGTGGGCCGGACTAGGCCCGAACTAACTTGTTGTCTCAGCTCGTGGCTTATCAAGCCGGGAAAGGGTGCGAGCCGGCTCGGCCCGTGGATAGCCTGCTAACACAGCGCAAGCCAGATGCAAAGTATTGGCAAATCTATATTTCAGAAATTTGTGGTGGGATGAGATCAAATGTTAGGCAAGATAAAGTTAGAAGGGAGAAGTTGAGCAAATACGAATCTCTCATTTCCAAGAGCATTTTCTCCATTTGTAATTTTATTTGAATCCAGCTGTAATTACTAATTTTTCCAATCAATCTAATTCCTTATAATTTCGTTTAAGTTTTTTCATTAAGAAAATCTTGAATTCCAAGTTGGTCTTCACACCAAAATATGTTACCTGCAAGGTGTTTGTTAATTTGTTTGGAATAATTTCTGAGTTTTATGCAGAGAGTTTCTACAAATCAGAGAATTTCTGAGTTTTCTGAGTTTTATGCAGAGAATTTCTGAGTTTTCTGAGGTTTAAGGGTTTATAGAATCAATCACATACTCAATCCAAAAGGCTCTCACAAAATCTCATTACAATAATCTCTCACAACAAAGATAAATCAATGTCATTAGGCCCAAAAAAAAGGATTAAGAGTGTTGAATAGAAAGCTAACCCGGTGGATATGAGACAAATCTTCTGGCCAGCCGGAGTGGAGCCTTAAATTCGAATCACCGGAACTTCTTCGACTTTCCTGCCTACAAAATTTCTTTAAAAAATAATTACAAACTTCAGTCGAAAACCATGATCCAACTTCAAGAACAAACCAACGAACCAACCCCGAAATAAACTGTAACAGAAGTCAAGATCAGGAACCGGAGCAGCCATGTAGTAGTCAAGGTTAATTTCGTGGTGGGATGAGATCAAATGTTAGGCAAGATAAATTTAGAAGGGAGAAGTTGAGCAGTTATGAATCTTTCTCACTTCCAAGAGCATTCTCACCATTTGTAATTTTATTTGAATCCAGTTGTAATTACTAATTTTTCCAATAAATCTAATCCCTTATAATTTCGTTTAAGTATTTTTTTTTTTAATACTAAATTAAAAATTCTATTATATATATTTTTATTAATAATTATTAAAAATAATAAAAAAAAAAGATAATATATTTTTTTTTTTTTTATAATAATATACTACCTCCTACTCAATATAAATCATATCCTCAATTTAATATTGTTTTCTAGTATATTCCATTTTACTTTCTACATATTTGAGTTTAAGTGTGTATATGTATAATAATATAAAGAGTTGATATCGCCTCCACAACCCTCTTCATTTTATCTCAATCCGAAAACTCTCTACAATCATACTAACATAATTCTCTCATGAAAAAGATTATAAAGATCATATGTGTGATTGTTATCCAAAATTAAAAATAACTAATAATTGATGTCATATATTGTTAGTGTAATGTCATACTATCTCTAGGAGAATTGGGTTGTTGGATTATGAGGAAGCATTAAAGGCTTGTGATTCTAGCCTTATAAATCATATTAATATATCATATATGCAGAACTTCTTCCCACTTTCTTGCCTACAAAATATCTTTAAAAAATCATTAGAAATTCAGTTCGAAAACCAAGATCCAACTTCAAGAACAAACCAACGAACCAACCCCGAAATGAAGTGTAACAGAAGTCAAGATCAGGGATCTGAGGAGCCATGTAGTAGTCTCGGTTAACAATTCGCACGGTGAAGACGAGAGCATCGGAGTCGGGCTGCGACGAGGACGCCATTGGAGACTGGAGATGGAGAAGCAGCGCAAATGAGCATTCGCATGAAGGAAGACAAACTTGCATGTCCATGTCGATTTGGGTATTTTATAAGAAGGTGAGACGTTTTTGGCGTTGGCTTCCCATGTATTTAAAGCGTTGGCTTCCCAGGTACGCTTGGGAGGAAGTTTATGGAGATGGGGTTTGGTAACGGCTCGGTTCATCTCATCTCATGTATAAAGAGTAATGATATTCCCAATAACTATTTCAACAAAAACTCTCTCCATGCCAGCTTGCTTACAATGCAAGTTAGTTTAAATTTTTTAATTACAAAATATAATAAAATATTATTTTAGAACTTAAAGTCTCTTACATATATATTATTCCTATATTATCTAATATTATATTTCCGTCTCTTCTCTATTATCTACTCATCCCTCCCCATAACTCGCTTCAACCATCTTTGCGAACGCAATATCTAGTGGCTGAAAGCAACCGCCTTATCTTCCTCTAACTTTTTGTGTCCGATCATTTACGGTGGCCTAAAGTGATTACTACGACATTTTTTTCACTTCTTCCCAATCTTAATTAACTATAGCTGGATTTTTCATTTTCCTTTAAAATCGACAGTGGGTCTGATCAGCCAACCATTTTTTTTTAATCTCTTTTACATAATTACTATTTTCAAATCTAGCTGGAACACCTTTACATCTTCCCGATGCTTGATATTTGTACTCTCGTTAGCTTTTCCTTTTCTTTTTGTTGCTTAAGACAACAATAGAAGAATTACCAAAATATGACGAGTCGCATGGTGACAAGGTAAATGAACAAGGTATTAATGGCTTATCCACTGACCATAGTAAATCAACTAATAAAGTTTTGGATCCCTTAAGGGCAAGGTCAAAGGTTGCCAAAAATAAGTATAAGAAGACAACAAGTACCGTACAACTCACGAGAGAGCATGTAGTTTAATAGAACAAAGACAAAATTATTCATTATAATTAGGAATACATTTTAGTAGTATTCTTGAGCTTGAAATTGTGGATCTTTATATAAAGGAATATATTGTTTGGTTTTCAAAAATTGCAGCTGAGATTTCTTGGATGTACATATCGATTAGATGTACCTATAGTGTGGTATATAACTTGATGTTGTTTTGTGCCATTGTGTCATCTAGTTGTCTCATTTCTTGCGAAATTCTAGTCTGTGCGCCGCGCAGATAAAACTTTTATTTATATTTTTAATAAAAAAAACTCAAAATTTTTAGGAGTTTTTTTTCTAAAAAATTTTTTAACATGAAAGTTATATATTTTGATGTGCTCTACAATTTTTATGTTGAAAGTGTTTCCAAAAAATACTTTTAAATAGATGTTTTGGGGCTCTAAAGATTAACGGGTTTGAAGTGGATTTTATAACTATTTTTAATATCCGTTAATCTTTGAAATCCCAAAACACCTATTTAGAGATACTTTTTGGAAAAACATTCAATATGAAAGTTGTAAATATCATCAAAATCTATAACTTTCATGTTAAATTTTTTTTTTCCAAAAAGTCGGACGCGATTGGGCGAACTCATTTCTCACCCTCTGAGCCAAACGCGAGTTTGTGACTGCCCAGAGCTTCTCCCACCTTCCTTGAGTGCTAGAGAGGTGTGGGGAAGGGCTTGATGACGAATTCGAGTTCCCGGGGTCGAGAGCTACGCTTGGTTACCAAATTCGTTGGATTCGATTGAGAATTGGTGCCTAGGAGATTCTAGGGTTTCTTCCTCAAGGTGGGCGTGCTTGCTTTCTATGTAATTGCCTTGGTACATGTTTCCCATGTGTTTTCATGCTTATTATATGATTATGGCATGTGTAAATGAGTAGAATCATGTTAGGGTTTTAACATGGATTTGTGATACTCATGATACTTGTCTTGTGCCATTACATGGTTGTATAGCATGATTTATGTGAATGCCCGTGTCCCGGGACCGCCCCGCGTATCCACACAAAACCACACATACACATGCGGAAGCTTTTAAATTAACCATGCATGGTTTCTAAACTCAAATACAAATAGTATTTTTAAACTCCTTAAAAGGATCCCGAGCCCGAGTCTAGAACTACCGGGCACGTGTCAAACATCCGCGAGGGAGGCAGTTCTTTCCACATGAACCCTTCATAGCTTGCTAGTGATCCAAACGCATCAATCTCACTCATTGACACTTAAGAATCAAAAGCAATATAAGGTTCTCAACTCCTTCTCGACATAAAACCATTTTCGATATAAAACATGAAAATAATATTTTTCTAAAATTATGGGAATTGTCACATATCTTAGATATGTCCCAATAAACCTCCCAAAAGTTTAAAAACCAAAATAATTGTCATTTAAATCGGTTCAAAAACTCATCCCAGAACATATTTTCGGTCGACCGATCTTGGGTTCCAGTCGACCGAAAAACCAGAATACAAGTCTTTCAGTCTCTACGGGCATTATCGGTCAACCGATACACATTTCGGTCGACCGAAATGTCAGTAAACTGCAAATATAGATTTAAAACTAGGTTTACACAAGTACCCAAAATCCACATTTTTCAACCAAAATGTAAACCAAACATGCACACACTTGCATCATATATAAATACACATGCTCAAAGTTTTCAAACCAGATTTTGAATCCCAAAATCCTAACTCAAGCAAAAGATTGTATTTAAAAAATATGGAAAAGTATTTACATAAGGGTGCAAATTCTACATTTAACCTTATAACCAAAAACCGAAACATGTATAACACCCTATACATGATTCTAAACATGCTCAAACATATACATGTGTGTTAGTACTTCCTTTCTACACTTTTACACAAATTTCACCTATACCAGTAGGTATATAAAATGAACTTACCTAAGTGTTTACAACCAACACTTAAATCCCAAAAGCTATACCTCAAAAGTACTATAGCTAAATATCCCCTCTAGCTCACACTAGCCGCCTAAGCACCCTCGGCCGGTGCTTTACCGCGACTCCCTGGATCTGAAAAGATAATAGGAAAAGAGCGTGAGTCAAACCGACTCAGTGAACGGCTCCATTGCATTTCCAAGCCAAAGCTCCACAGGCACAACAACTCAAGCAAGAGAACACATATATGTAAACATGCATAAAAACACAAAGCCATTTAAGGCATCACACATAATGATATAAGCTAATATACACAATTAAGCTACCATATCAATATGTCAAGGTCCGCCACCCAACCCAAAATCAGTTATGCCATTGATGTCCATGGATTATATTAGGGTGAAATCACTAACCCAACCCAGTTAGTCCTCTCATGTTTAGTTTAGGTACTCGAATTGACCCCTGTACCAAGGTCTGGTATCCACCTCTAGTGCACATCCAAGGCACCAAACCCACGAAAGGGGTGATCTCACGGCGTCCGTAAGAGACAGTCAGTAGCAATGCGCCCTCCGGAAGGCACAACCCTGAGCCCCGCACTCTGTAGGAACCACTCTGGCCAAGAGTGATCACCCTATGCCTACCGGCCTCAATAGAGACATCATTCATTAAAATTAAACACTCATTGTAATCGGCCCATCATCTTCGCCAACCTGGCCGGTAAAACTACTCGACTTACGGGTACTAGATGGACATACAACTAAATCGTGCTAATCTTAATCTTTAACCTACCAAGAGTAGCACAAGAGCGGGTCCGCTCATGCACTCAGCCGGGTAGAAATGACTGTTAGGCACACAAGCATATGTCACAACTATGTTTACTAAAATGCCACTAGAGCTATGGTCCGTTCTCGCACCTATTCAAGTAAACAATACACATAGCTAATCGTCATGCCAAACATAATAAATCCGTCCTACCACATGTGGTAGGACGGGATTATTATGTTTGGCTTGACGGATAATGTAGTTGTATGTTTACTTGGATAAGTACGTGAGCAGATGTCCCGACCCGCGACCCAGGGCCACGACATAAAGGGGAAAGCATAACGAAATGCAATGCGGAAGCTTTCGAAGTAAGAATAACAGAAATCAAAAGTTAAGCCAAGTCCTGGACTTCTTGGCACGGGCTAACATCCGCGGAGGAGTCGGACCTCACCATGTCTGCCAACTAAGCTTGCTAGGGATCCTAAAACATCAATCTCCTCCATTGATACAAGAGAATCCAAAGCAATCTTAGGTATGAAACTCAAAACTGATTACAATTTCGTAAATACCGGCTCAACCTGTATTTTTATAAACCAATTGAAGGTGCCACATATCTTAGATATGTCTATAATAACTATATAAATACCCGAAATCAAAATAAAAAACATTTAAAAATGTTTTTGAAATTCGTTATTATAGAGCTTTCTTTCGGTCGACTGCTATGATTTTTCGGTCTCCCGAAAGTTCATCTGAACAACGGTCTCAAGGAAATTTAACTTTTCAGTCGACCGGAAATCTCAGTAATGCAGAAACATATATGAGAAAACTTAAAAACTCAAGTCACCAAAATCCATATTTCAACTTGTTTTCTGGAAAACAACCACACAAAATCTGGCATCACACCTAGATACACGTGCAGGCACTTTTAAAATACCAAACAACCTTTAAATGTCAGATATGGACTTAACTTATAATCCATATTTGCCAAAACGCTAGTGTTGACGACCTTCCTCCGGATGGGGGAAAGAAAGTTTGGAGTCGCCACCTAATTTTTATGGAAAATTAGGAAACCGGGATAAGGCACGTTGAGATTCTTGGGTTCGTTGTCGGTTACGTGTGGGGAAGACGGAACACCCCCACAGCGCCCCTCCGAAGAGGGTACTCTCAATTAAACGGCTTATATTTTTTAAAATTGGGATTTATTATTTTTATTTATGATTTATATGTTATCGACTGCGCGTGTTTTGGTTTCTTCTTAATTTTGGCGTCGTGAAAAATATCATTTTTCGAGATACTAGAGTCGGATAACCACCTCATCTATCTCAATTTTTGATTTTTTTATTTTTTATTGTTTATTTATTTTTATTTTCGGTAAGAGTGAGAGATCGGTTAACCGCGCTCACTCGTACCCAAAGAGATTATTTATAAGATTTTTATATTTATCAATTTTATTTTTAAAATTTTTTATTAAGTGCAGAGATCGGTAACCGCCTCACTTAACCCAAAAGAATTTTTATTTTTATTTTATATTTTAAATAAGCTTGAAAGGTGTAGAGATCGGTTAACCGCCTCTGTCTCTAACCTTATTTTAAAAGATTTTAAGATTTATTTTTTTTTTAATTATTTTATATTTTAAATAATTTAATAAGGTGTAGAGATCGGTTAACCGCCTCACTCTAACGTTATTTTTAAAAGATTTTAAGATTTGTCATTTTTAATTATTTATATTTTAAATAATTTAATAAAATTTAGAGATCGGTTAATCGCCTCACTCTAACCTTATTTTTAAAATGATTTATGATATTTTCTGATATTTTTGAGCCAATATTTATTAGTAAAAAATTATGAAATTATAGCTTATAACCCAATTAAAAGTGATTAAAATTGATTAAAAATAAATTAGGGCCATTAAATGGGTTCCTAGGGTCAAAATGGCTCGGTCAGAATTAAAATGACTCGATCAGAATTGAAAATGGCTCGGTCATATATATATCTTCACCGGGATCGAAATGGCTCAGTCTAAACGAAACTGGGCTCGGTCGGAACAAAATAACTCAGTCTACTTGTAATTGGGCTCGGTCGGAACGAAACCGACCGAGCCCGAGCTCGGCCGGATGGGCGCGGGCTAAACCCGCGCCCGAGCCAGTTTGTCGCGACCGGCTGAGCGGTCGTCTTCTCCAAAAAAAAAAAAAAAAAAAAAAAAAAAAAAAAAAACAGAAACAGGGCGCGAGCTCGCGCCGCGGCCGCCCGAAACCTTTAATGGCGGCGGCGTTCCCCCGCGGCCGCCTCGTCTTATATATGTGTTTTAGGGTTTTCGATGGTTCTGGAACTAATGGCGATGTCAAAATTTGATTTAGACGCTTGTACAAGGAGATATTGGAGGGTGTAATTTCGGGATAAAAATTTTTTTTATTATTTCGCCGCCGTGGCTCGCCGCCGGCAAAGCCACGGCGGTGTCCCGTCACCTATACCATATTGAGATTATAATGCGGTAGTTTTGATAAAGTTTGGACGCGTACCTCGATTAACCGATTTTCGGTTTTTAAGTGTTTTCCGGTGATGGCGGCGGCGGCGAAACTCGGCGGCGGCGGCGACGTCGTCGTAGGTAGTCGGCGGTGCTGGTGGCAGGCCGCGCAGTGCTCTCTCTCTCTCTCTTTTTTTTTTCTTTTTCCTTCGGCTGAGCTTCCTCCCGATCGCCTCCTCTCGATCTCGTCGTCGAGCTCGCCTCTAAATAGCCGCCGCGACGTGTGCGAGGTCCCGCGACCGCTTCCTCCGCGGCGATCGTGGGTGCGGACGCGGCGGCGACCGATCCTTCGCTGCCCTCATTCCCTTTTTTTTTACATTACACGAAAAATCTAATTATATGCTAAATTGCACAAACGGGCCACTTTGTTTTTGCAAAACGCTGGACTCATATATTGATTATTGGCATATATAGCCCCTCATGTATAAAATTTTTGTTTTTACGAAAATTTCTCGTTCGTATGCGGTCTCGTTAAAATTATAAACAATCATGTACGTCCATATAGTCTCAAATTAAGCTAAAATAAATTTAATCATGTATATCAAGATTTTAAACTTAATCGAGTTTATCGAATAAAATTGGGACGCACCCGGACAAAATGAGGTGTCTACAGCTAGCATTCCTAAGCTCAATCTTGCTTAGATACACATGCGAATTCCCTTCAAACGACTTTAGATGTCAAATCAAACATTTTGATCACAAATGCGCAATAAGCGTAAAATGTGGAACTTCCCACTTTATCTTTTAGAATTTAAACTTCATATCACAAGTTTACACTTCTAAAAGCTATCAAAACTCATATCAAACATTCTTAAATATCAAACATCACAAAATATAGGTTAGTGCTTCCTTTACAACTTCTTACAAAATGAGATGGACCTAACTATAACTAGAGCTAGGTGTATTTCCCATAAGCTCCCCAAAATACCTTCTTCCCTTGAACTCCTCACAAGCTATGACGTGGAGCTATGCACCAGCTGGATCGGTGCTTTCCCTCGACCGCACGGATCTGAAAAGTTTAGGCAACAACAGGGTGAGTCAAAATGACTCAGTGAGCGGCACATTAGTCTCTTACCTCGGGTACCAATATGGCACCTCACAACAAGCAACACATCAAAAGATCTCAAACAATGAAGAAAGCATATTCAACATGTAAGCATTTTTAAATGAAAAGGCGACATGTAGGGCAAACAAACACCCAACTAGCAAACTAAGCCATTTCTTGGTTATGTTAGCGTGATCTAACCCAACCTGGTTAGTCCTCTCATATGTAGTTTAGTACCCAGAATCTACCCAACGGAAGACCTTGTCCTCAGAATTTAAGGACGACTCCACGAAGGGCAACCCAATCCGGTATAGGGTCTTGGCTTCATGCTGTTATAGCTAGCATTCCTCGGCACACCCGCTACAGTGGAAGTGGTCCCAGAGCGCTAACTGGGAATTACTCGGAACTCAAGGGCGTCCCACAGCCGAGCCTCGCAAACGTAGCACCCACCTGGACGAAGAGGTGCACACTACGCCCACTTATCTCCTATAGAGACATAATGTCTTAGCCTTAGTTATAGTATCTATTACAAAGACTCTCATTAATTAAACGAATTCCAGCTACTCTAGTCTATTATTATGTTAGTTAAAAACACTTAGAAAATCCATACGTTGTATACCTTGTTATGTATAGTTGATACTTTGTGTAAGATATTTAAAGGAAGTACTAACACATATGTGCGGTTTTGGCATGTTTTGTATACATGTTTCGGATTTGAGTTTGGTGGTTCAAAATAAAATATTAACCTTTATGTAAATACTTTAAAGTATTTTGGTGAATTAGTCGTTTTTGGCTTTAAAATGTGTTTTGTAAGTCCAAATTCCATTTTGTAAGTTTGTGCATGTGTATCTAGGTTAGATACATGTGTATGCATGGTTTATGCATGATTTGGATTGAAATTATGGATTTTGAGGCATTGCGAAACTATTTCTGGAAATCTATTTTTGAGTTTTCTGCAACTTTCGGTCGTCTGATAATTGCTGTTTGTGCGTTGTTCGTGCGTATCATTTGGTGTTCATGTGTTCGGATGAACTATCGGTCGACCGATAGTTGGTTCCGGTTGACCAATAGTGGCTGCTGTTTTAAGATTTTCCAAAAACGCGTTTTATTGATTAAAATACTCATATCTAAGAGTTTTGGCACGTCCAAAATCTTTTGCGAAAGTACAGGTTGAGTCGTATTTTTATAAAAAGTTTTCCAAAAGCATCGGTTAATTCGGTTTTGGATTCGGACCTTAGATTGACTTGGATTCTTAGACATCAATGGGGAAGATTGATGTGTTAGAATCTTTGGCAATCTATGTTAGGTCATATGGTGAGAACCGTCTTCCCCGCGGAAATCTCCCCCGGGCTAGAAGTTAGGATCCCGGCTCAACCAGTTTAAAAGTTTTATGTATTGTACTCGTTGTATCATGAGTTTCAATTTTTAAAGAGCTTCCGCATGCGTGTGCGGCTTGGATGCAATACACGCGGCGACCCGGATTGAGGGCCTCCACGTTTAGACCAGCTTGACAGTAATCTGGATTACCTGCCTCAGCATTTCGAGGACTTATATCAACTCTGCCATCCTCCTCGTCGTCATCGGACGAACCTTCATCGGGAATGTTTACATGTGCATTTTCATAAGAATCTTCATCGTTATCCATGTAATGCTCAATTTGAGAAAACGGATTACATAATGGATCGGTCGCTGAATGAATTGGTTGTGTTGTTCTCGCGCTTGGACCGACACCTACATTTTCAATAGGTTCACTTGGACTGGCATTATCATCGTCAGTCTGTGAAGGATTGTCTGACATCTCCAAATTCAAATAAATATACAGTGTCCATAGAAAAACCATTGAGACTTTCCATGTCATCTTCGCAATCAATAGGTATCAGCACATATATAACAGATCCATCATGTGACAGCGGTGGACATCTATGAAATATTTTGCGCGAATATTGTGACGTAATAACATGAAATCTTCTACATTACTTTTTGACTAGATATGCATACGTGAAATTTGATGGTGTTATTGCAGCACCGACAGGCTGACGATCATAAGAAACACCATTTGAACCTTTCACTATGCTGCCATTCAGGTAACAAATAAGTTGGCGCTGCGACATAATATTAAAATCCATCATAACAAGTAATAAACAAATAGTAGTACAAGATAGTGTTAATATACATATATAACCGTATACATATATTACAACTAATGTACATTTATCGTACTACAGTAACGTATGACAATACATAATCTTCGTATAAATTTACACTATATTTATTCAATAATATATACATATTCGTATACCGTATAAATACCGTATCTATACAAATATATACAAAAATTCATAAAATTCTCAAAAACAATTCTAACAATATACAAAAATGCACATCTACAATCATAATTTTAATCACAAGAATATACAAGTGTAAATCTACAATTTAATACAAAATGTATAACTTAGGTATACATACTGTATTTTTTATAGATCTTGATTGAAATAGGTAGATCTACGTAATGCTAACTTAAATCTACGAAATTTCAGCAAGATTTTATAATTTTGGATGAGAAATTTTGAAAATGGGGGAGGGGAGCGTAGGAAATGAAGAAAATGAGAAGGAAAAATGACCTCACGGGTGGAGTTTTGGCTCGGTATAAGTCGTAAGAGTGACCGCCACTTACAGTGGTGTTCTTATCGCCAGTCAGAATGGTGTTAGTATCTACAGCCAGTTTAATTGGTGATAGATTGGCCACGCTGGTTGTGACGCCCCGTACCCCGGGGGTCACAGAAATCAAGGTGGAATTTTTTTTTTTTTTTTTTTTATTATTTTTTTTTGAAAGAATAAACTGAAACACAAGACGTTATGAGCTAGTACTTCCAATTCTCAATAATACATTAGATTTACAATGCTAATTAATTTATACAGCGGAAGCTATAATTATTATTTTTATCCCCAAATTATCTTCTAATCCTCGTAGCTCGCTCTACAATCGCCGGTAGACCCTGCAAAGAACTAGGGGGAGAAGAGGGGGGGTGAGTATATAAAATATACTCAGTGAGTGACCCACCCTGGCGAAGGCAACCACCAGGGCTGCGGCCACACACCAAACACATACAAACATGGTAAGCACACATGCGAATGCATTCATGCGTGAGTATAGAAGTTCTGCATATTATTGCTACTTCTATATGCCAATGCAATCTGCACGCATAACATAAGCCCAGGCACACAAGTTGTATTTAAACATCTTCTAGCAACAGATGATCATACAACAAGTTATCACAACATGCTGGAGTTAAAAACCTCACTACAAGATGATTTGGCACATTGTAATCCATAATCATCCAAGTGTAGCGATAGTTGCAAATAAACTAAATAGTATATGAGTCATTGAGCCATACTCGACAAGCTCATAAGCATAGGTATGTGATCTGATTCAAATCACATCACTATAGTAGCGAAATGCAAACATTTGCCGACCAGATAGTAGACTTACATAATAATCGACTACATAACGCATACTGCTAAATAAACCATACCAAAATCAGGTGTGCAAACATGCCACCAAAGATAAATATAGGATCCATAGCGCTATCACAAGTAGTGAAGCATCAAAAACACCAAATAGCCACAAGATGCAACATTAACATCACTCAAAAGATAATCAATCGCGCCAAACCCCAATAGTTATGCTATTATGCCCATTTTCTAATTAAGTCAGTGTGAAACTAACCATAGTAGTCCTTTCAACACCGTCGCACGGACAACTCAAAGAGGTTACACGCCTTCCACCCTCGAGGACGACACCCAAACTTTATTTCACACCCCGGCCCAACCCAACGAAGGTCCTACCCCACTAAATTTAGGTAAAAGCGGACAACTCAGAGAGGGTTACACCGCTCCACACACACAGCGGACGACACCACTCTGCGTTCTACACCCCAATATACCAAGGTCGTAGTCTCTAAGCCCACTATAGTCACAGCACTTCAAAGGCACCACAACTCTCAGCAAGTTCGTGATCCACATTAGCGTCCCATAGGAGATACTCAGTCGCTCTGCACCTTCCTGGACAGCTCGCAACACTCCGCTGAAGCATGACTCGCACTCCGCAGTGCCTATCTGGCCAGTGGTGGGAACACTACGCCTGTTGGTTTAACTCAAGTCCATGTCGGGATTTTTAAATTGAGGTATCCGCTAGAGCACCAACTTCTTAGCATTATGTGGTTTGGATCACAATCAGTCTATCACAAGTGTTATCGCAAAGGTCGTTTAGCTCATCATACTGAACTCTAGGTATCGCAAAAGCGCTTAACACCCACGAATACCCAGTAAGATTAGAAACAAACAAAAAACTACATAGGCCATTAAAACATTACTTCTTTTACCATATGTATAGCAAAGGCATCTAACCCACGAGTACATATCAAGGTAAAGCTGGAATCCTCATGCAAAGTGTCCCTATCATAATAAAACACATCATAAACATCTACCATCCATGTAATCTAAGTAAATAACTCACATACCACTCGCAAGCCCTTAGAATCAAATATAGTTGCATTTGTTTCGGATTGATATCATTCCCGTTCTTGAAATATCATCTAGGCAACATACCATTGATATTCACCACATTGCGGCATACATATCTGTAACATGTTCATCCACCACATGGCACATAGCATGTCGTCAATCATCGCCGTGGAGCATTTAAGCTAACAAATAAAGCAGTAAATCTATCCCATGCGGATAACAACTTCGTATAAATGCCAAATCACATCAACATGGGCATATCGAGTACGTTCAACATGATTCACTTAAAAGCCACATCCCTATTAATCATTATTTCAACCTAACTCTCTCACTTACTCGTAAAATCTCGCATAAACAATCTTATCTCAAATCCCTATGACAGAGAGCCATTACAGGCATGCTTACCAAATCAAAGATGTATATACCGCTCACACACTTATTACAAGATAAAGTATAGCATTTCAAGTGTTAAACATATAACATAAAATCTTTACACCTACCACTGGTTTGTATCAAATTACGATTCAAAACTCATTTGCATTCGTGAATTAGGATAAATTCAAACACAATAAATCATTCAAGCACTCTGTTGTCAAAATTATTAACCATTGCAAGCACATTAACATCTATAGCAATGTCAATCATAACGACTTTATGATTTCATATGATGCAAGAAAGCTATCAACCTACTATCAAAGCACTGCTTCCCGCTAGAACATCACTAACAACAAGTCATAAACTAGGAAACTTTGTCAAGTTCAATGCACAGACAGCCTAATTCGTTAAAACACGTCCGAGCATAATACCCTAGCGCATAGCTCAACTAAATGCTACAATGGCAAGTAATCATACTACGCAAGGGTTATTATTGTCCCAACACAACCGGACGGAACAAATGAATATTACCATCTGAGCATGTAAAATAATAGTCTACACTAGTTACACACACTAGACGATACAAGATCTCAACACACTTAGCATATTAATCATGAAAAACACAAACACTAGTAGTGATTCGACTATCTAATTATCAATGTCTAACACATAGTTAATCACAACCATAGTACACATGCATCTTCTCACACTCAACAATGTCCTGCATGCTGTTCTATATTAATCATCATTATTCAACTACATGGCTATCGCACTCCAACTAGTTCCACATCATGCCGACATATCCAGACATGTTACTACATCATACTATAATATTAGCCCGGTAGCATGATTTCTAGCAACAGATTACTACCAAATACAACAGTGAGACCGCAGATAGGTAAAGGCACTCACCTTAACCCGAAGCTAAACCATTGCTGAGGGGCTTATACGCGATCTGACGCTTGGTAAACGATCAAAGACATCCCGGACGACTAAATCCACAACCAACGAGTCACGCGACGACGAGGACGTAGGATGAGGTAAGGAGTTTAGTTCGTGGTTCGCCCGGAGAAGCTCAAGCGGAGGCGGCTGGCGATAGAGCTACGGTAGTGGCGGTGGCGAAGTTGGGGCGGCCGTTGAAGTGCTAGGCGTCGAATGGAAGTGCAACGAAGAGTTCAGGTGATCGTCGGGACGAGGCGGAGCCGGCTTGGCGACGTCGAGTCGCGATGAACAGAGCGAGAAGAAGACGCGAGTATGAGTATACCGGAACGATCTGGCGTATCTGATGAGGTTCGGCGGCGGCTCAGGTGACGTCGGGCAGCAACGGCGGACGACGGTGAGCCTCGGCGGCCGACCTCGAAAGTCTTGACGGCTGCGGGCGGTAATTAGGGGTTTTCATAAGTTAGGCAGCTGATAAGTCAGATATACGACAAGCTCCGAGGAGAGAAACCGCGGCCATCGGAGTTGGGAGAAGTGTCGGCGGTGTGTGTACTCGCGCCTTATGAGCGGGCGGCCAGGGCAATGAGGTTCGGCGCGGGCGTAAATGCTAGATGCAGGCTAATGACGAGAGGTTGTACAGCGAAGCATGGCGAGGTAGATGAGCTAAGCGGAGCGAGAGGAGAAGGTTGGAGGTCGGGGCTGGGGCGACCTGGCGCGATTGCCCCCCCCCCCTGGGACGAGTCAACTTGGCTTCCCGGGCTTAGTTGGGCTCGCGCTGGCCGAGCCACATGCTCGGTCGGCCGGGTTCCAACTCAAATTTGGGCCCAAATTGCTCAAAAAACACAACCAAATCAATCCAAATCATATTTCTAGAGTCAAAAGTACAAGTCAATTCCAAATAAAAATACCAAGTCCCCCAATACAATCAATTAAACTCTAACGATCAAGCTGAGATACATTAAAATAATACTCGTAATATCTAACTAAGTCGAGGTCCTGCGACCTCACATCCTTCCTCCACTTAAATGATTGGCCCCAATACGGTCCGAGACACTAAACACGCACTAATGTCGCAAATATAAGCTAATCTACAATCGTAGAAGAGTGGCAAAGCCAGACTCACTGCCTCGTCATAGATCCATGCAAACAACAGAACCCTAGCATCAGACTTTGGTTGATGTTACTCAAAAGCGATAATTTCTATCTAGTCGAATATCAGCTTCCGAAAAAAATTTCATAGCAGAGTCTCGCACCTGTGTGTTGCGTCAGGCCCCTAACATGCCTAAAAGCAAATTAATCTAACTACTGAGCTCACCGGCTGCTCGCACACAATCCATCAATCAGAGAAGTAGAGAAAATATGGCTCTACTCCGCCAACTATGATACATTCATGCATAATGGTTCCGTACCTGCCCACAAACACAAAGACACATAAAGGCGCCTACCCTGACTCGACCCAACACAACCACAGACATCACACCTGCCTCTCAAATTAGGTTTATTTGTTCTTTACGCATCGAGTCCACTCTAAGGCGACTTGCCTACCCATTCGGAAACAACGAGAGCTAAGATAGAGGTCCAGTACAAACTATACAAACTGCTCTCAAACAAAGATACAGAAACAAATATGTCAATCATAGCATCTTTTCAATCTTTTGGTTCTGTTAATTAGTATATCTATTAACGGATTCTCCCTCGTCTGGTGTAACCCCGATGAACAGCTTTTCGACCAGCCAACGGCGCGACCTTCTTGGGTCATCCTCGCCAGATCCTGCCATCCCCCACACAAATCGAGCGCGTAGACAAGCTACAGGTCACTCTACCAAATATCCTATGGATTCTCACATCAAACACAATCCAATGTTGTCTTAATAATCATTTTTGTTTTTTCTTGAGCACAGAGTTACGATAGGCCCAGAGAAACCCATCGCGGAACTAGATCTCAACCTCGAGTCGATACTCAACAAATCGATGTATCAATCTCAACAATCTCATTTAATAGCCAAGAGTGAAACTTGGAATCTGTAGATTACTAAGACTAACCAAACTTTACGAAGAGCGATATGTTATCGAAAATAACTTGTTTGAAAGATGATGGTTCCCTAGCTGTGCAATGAAATAACATTATTTTCCTGTTTCTAAGTTCACTTCCCTTTGACCAGATGTCTATAGATGCAAACGTAGAAGATATCTCATATGTATAAGTAACTAGACATTCTCTTTGTAATTGAATCTCGATCTCTTTTGGAGAAACAGAATATATATCTTTTCTTTGCGTTAACATCTTCTCTATTTTTAAATATATATAAAATTGCCAAAGGTATTAGATCTCACTGGTATTTATAAAGATGATAATTTCTCGTTACTCCAATAAGACCCGGGAAAATGTTAAACTTTTCCCTTGTAACCTGATATCCAAGGTTGAATTATTAGAAAGGCATCCTAGACAAACATCTTTGTGAGGAGACGAGATTAATCACAGGAAGACCACTCGTTGCCCCTAGAACCAATCGCAATCCAATCCCTCACAATTGGTTAGCGCCGTTTCTCTGGGGCATTCTACGGCTCAAACTAAACCGAATTAAAACAAATAGTTTTGAAATCAAACAAGTACTCTTTGTTCGAAAACGTTGCTTTAACAAAAACAACCAAAAGACGCAGTAAAATTCTTTTATTAAAATCTTCTTCTCAGTGGGGTAGCAATCCAACTCATGCAGACAAATCAAGGCGGGCGAAGATATCGAGTGTGGTTATGCTTGACGGAATAACAAAACACAACGCCAGATATCACCCCCGATATCGGCTTACATACAAATCCAAGACGCAACCAATCAGCTTACTGATGCAAAGCATTCACAATAAGCAAAACAACCAACATGCGTCAAATGCGCGCAATCAAACTTTCTCTAATGCACGCAACAACAATAATCAACGCTTTCAACAAAACCATTCACAGGCACACCACATGTTGCAACTCAGTCCGTAGCACCTCGATACCCGAGTGCAACCACAATAAACGACCTCCATATGGTCCAAGTTAAACAAACACGGGTGAGGTGCAAATAACTATGGACCTCCCCACTTAGAGCATGCATAACACGAAAAATAAACAAGCAATCAAGTTAACTCACCAAGCAACACATGCTAGTCGCGAGGTTACGATTGCCTATCTCTCCACACATTCCCATACCTATGAAAATCTAATATTGGAGTATTAAGTCATAAACTTGCTCTGATACCAACTGTGACGCCCCGTACCCCGGGGGTCACGGAAATCAAGGTGGATTTTTTTTTTGAAAGAATAAACTGAAACACAAGACGTTATGAGCTAGTACTTCCAATTCTCAATAATACATTAGATTTACAATGCTAATTAATTTATACAGCGGAAGCTATAATTATTATTTTGATCCCCAAATTACCCTGCAAAGAACTAGGGGGAGAAGAGGGGGGGTAAGTATATAAAATATACTCAGTGAGTGACCCACCCTGGCGAAGGCAACCACCAGGGGACTGCAGCCACACACCAAACACATACAAACACGGTAAGCACACATGCGAATGCATTCATGCGTGAGTATAGAAGTCTGCATATTATTGCTACTTCTATATGCCAATGCAATCTGCACGCATAACATAAGCCCAGGCACACAAGTTGTATTTAAACATCTTCTAGCAACAGATGATCATACAACAAGTTATCACAACATGCTGGAGTAAACAACTCACTACAAGCATGATTTCACAAATCCATACATTAGCATGCAAACAAAATAATATAGCATACCTTGGATTCGACAAAAAGCTTGAGTCTCCATCCTGAAAATAGTAATTGGGGTCGTAGATTCTCCATCAGGGTTAGGACGGGGATAAAAAAAATTTCATCAGGTACTGGGGTAATATTATATTAATTTTTTCTTTATTTTTTTAAAAAAAATAATAGGGAACGGGAATTTTTCATTGCCGACGGATCTCTGCGGTGGTGGGAATGGGGATGGAATTCTCCTTCCTGTCGGCGACGGGGATGGGGATGGAATTTTCCTTCCCGTGTGGAACAGGATGGGGATAGAATTTCCTTCCTGTCAGAGACGGAGACGGAGAACGGAAATTAAATTCGAGATCCTGGACAGAGAATATTCCCTCATTTATTTTCCGTCTCGTAACATCCCTATATAGCGGATTAAAGTTGCCATTAGAAGCGAACGACTTGTCCAACACATTGGAGTTCATTCTTGGTTAAATGAACTCAATTCTATCTTATTTTCACAAACAAAAGCACGAAAATGATTAAATAAGTCGAAAAAGTGGTGTAAAGGATATATATATCTTTGCACTTCTACACAAACTAAACATGCTACATACCTTAAAGTGTATGAATGGTAACATTGATCACCACCTATCCTTTCTCTCTTTTCCTCATTTCTTTTTCTTATTTTTTGAATGGAGGTGGGGTGAACTTAGATTCTTTGCACTAACTCGGTGCAATAAACTGTGCACCATATATTAATTTGTGACCATAAAAAAATAAATATGATAATATATTATAATATTTTTTTAAGATAATAATTATTTTTTCATAAGGCTTTTTAGGATAGTAGATAAAAATTTTAGACTGTTATAAAAACTCTAAAAAGTTAAAATTAGTAAATATATGATTATAAAATGAAAGTTGAGTACAAATTTTTTCGACTAGAGTACCATCCTAGTTGCATACACTTGTTAGCATAACATTATGTACCTCCAGCAGCGATTGTCCCTCACGTAACATCCGAATAAGTGTTTCCTAACACCCATCCTGGCGGCGGTAAGTCTCACCCATCCTCACATTTTGTACAGTGAAGAGGCATATAAGGGTGTTTTACATATGTGACACATTAGTATATGTATATATTATCTAACTTTTTGTTGTTAAAAAAAATAAAATAATGGAACTGAAAATGTTCTGCAAAATGCTTGGCATATATATTAGTGGATGACACACACACACAGATATATATATATATATATATATATATATATATATATATACTATATATATATATAGGAAAGACAATTGAGTAGGGAAAAGTAGATTGTGGTGTGCTCTAGCATTACTGTCATGATTCGCGACCCGGGGGCCGCGACGGCTTGGGAAAAAGAACACAAATCGGAGTTTGCAATGCAGAAGCTTAACCATTCAATCACCCCTTTCGGCTCTCAACACCACATATAAGCATATATGCACATCTTATATAAAAGTTTGGAAATCTACATAAACTTTGGAATCCAGAGCTTCGCATTTGGAAATACCAACTTCACAAGAAAAGACAAGCTATGTGTAGGTTAATGCTTCACTTTTAACATCATTTACTACAAACTAAGTGTGACTAGTCTAAGTATACAAAATGTTGACTATACACTATCTAGTTTCCGAAACCCAAAAATACCATCTATAACCCTTCTTGCATGCTACGTCAGCTACGCGAGTGATACATTGGTGTCCTCCCTTGGAGCACCAATGCAACACCACACACAAAAAAATGCAAACATAAACCACAACATCATCATAATGATAACAAGCATATTCATCACATATGCATAAAACAACAAGCATGCTTTAGCTCGTAGCAATAATAATCACCCAACCAATCAATTATGCATTCTCTTTGTTAGTCAGCATGATCCACTAACCCCATCGTAGTTAGTCATAATTGTTTATTTAGGTAAGGTAGGCCCGACACGAACTCCCTAGCCCAAGGCACCAATACCCCTGCCTGGACTAAGGCAGTTCCGGACACCTACACTCTTACCACGGCTTTCTCCCGCTATCGCCGGGTTTTCCATCACGACACAACACTCAGGATAGGGGCGACCCCACAGTGTCTACAAGGACTCTTTACACCTTATGCAACCGAGCCTCACACTACGTAGTAATCGCCTGGCCAACGGCTGATCCGCAAGGTACTACACCCACCGTCCTCCATAGAGGCATACTCGCCGCCTCAAGTACTATAGTTAGAACCCTCCGCCCCCGATATATTGACACCTGGAAATCACACATCGGCCTGACTCAATCGAAACTTGACGGACATCCAACTTCCGAGCACCCACATTTTTATTAAGGTACAACAATACGAGTGTCTCTCGAGCTAATTTACTCTATAACTCGCATACATGCTCCCACAACATCACATATCAACATGGATAACATAGTCATTTGAGCATCCCATACAAAGTTCATAATTTTGAACTAACACATTTATACACAAAATGATGTACTACTCAAAGCGTGCATATTTAGCATCACATGAGTACCAAATGGCACGTAACATGATTCACATAACAACATTCAACATCAAACTAGGGTTCTTGATCTGGCTACACATAAATCATCAAGAATCAGGTAAACACACCAAGCATACCACTAAGCATGTTCTCATGCATACCAACACACGCACACGCATTTGGTGCTTAACCGCTCACCTCGAAATCAAGCTTCATACGAGCTCACACCCTAAGACACCACGAAACAGAAATCGAAGATGCTCTACGCGTAGAGCAAGACCGGGAGAGTGTGAAAATCAAATTTAAATCAAATTAAATCAAAGAAAAGAAGATGAATACCTAGGGGGCTTAGCTAGGGCTCCAGCAACTCAGCTCACAGGCGGGAAGAGAAATTAACCCCAAACAACACTTAATACAACTCCTCACCTACTCTACCTGCTCTGGTCGGTCGACCGAAATAGGTATCGGTCGACCGAAAACCCTGAAATCTGCATAAATAGATTAAGCTCAAACACTCGGCCGACTCGCTACGGATCACACACTCGTGCCAACGAGACCCCAACTAGGCCAGCTCGTCCCTAACGCGACCACGCATGCAACCCCAAGCAATAGCAAGCCTCATATGCACATGCAAGACCAAGGAAATCAAAGCACACACACACACACACACACAACACATGCATGCTAAGGACTTAGCAAAATTTCAAGTTAACCACATATAAGTCTAAAGCCAACACAAGCAACTTAAGACTAAGAAAGCCAATCGGTCACAGACCTCACAATTACTTATTGGTTTCAATAAAATGGCTAGAAAGTGATACTATGAGCAGCCTTCTTTAGTGCCAATCCTACGCCGGTAAGGATGCCAATTTACCTTGGATTCCACGAAAAGCTTGATTCTCCATCCTAAAAATTGTATTCGGAGTCAGAGATTATCCACCATGGTTAGGATGGGGATAAAAAAAAATTTCATCAGGGACTGGGATAATATTATATTAATTTTTTCTTTAATTGTTTTAAAAAAATAATAGGAAACGGGAATTTTCCATTGCGGTGGTGGGAATGGGGAAGGAATTCTCCTTCCTGTCAAGGACGGGGATGGGGATGGAATTTTCCTTCCCATGGGGGACAGGATGGGGATAGAATTTCCTCCTGTCAGAGACGGGGACGGAGAATGGAAATTAAAATCAAGATCGGGGTCGGAGAATATTCCCCCCCATTTATTTTCCGTCTCATGACATCCCTATATAGCGGATTGGAGATGCCGTTAGAAGTGAACGGCTTGTTCAACACCTTGGAGTTCATTCTATATTATCTAAAATGAATAAATATGTCGAAAAGTGGTGTAAAGGATATATCTTTGCACTTCTACACAAACTAAACATGCTATGCACCTTAAAGTGTATGAACGGTAAAATTGAGCACCACCTATCCTTTCTCTCTTTTCCTCATTTCTTTTTCTTATTTTTTGAATGGAGGTGGGGTGAACGTAGATTCTCTGTACTAACTCGGTGCAATAAACTATGCACCAGATATTAATTTGTGACCATAAATTTGTTACTTTAAACTATTATTGACTTTTTCAACCATCTAATACTATATTTGCTAAATTACGTTGATTCTAAAATTAATTATTAAATAATATTAGTTTTTCGTCCTTTACATGATTTAACCTAAATATGATAATCTATTATAATATTTTTTTTTTAAGATAATAATTATTTTTTTTTATAAGGCTTTTTAGGATAGTAGATAAAAATTTTGGACTATTATAAAAACTCAAAAAAAGTTAAAATTAGTAATATATATGATTATAACAAAGTTAGAGTACAGATTTGTTCGACTGGGGTACCATCCTAGTTGCACACACATTTTAGCATTACATTATGCAGCTCCAGCAACGACTGTCCATCACGTAACATCCGAATCTGTGTTTCCTAACACCCATCCCGGCGGCGGTAAGTCTCACCCATCCTCACATTTTGTACACTGAAGAGGCATATAAGAGTGTTTTACATTTATGATATATGACTATTTATATAAATTATCTAACTTTTTGTCCTAAAAAAAATAAAAGAATGGAACTGAAAATGTTCTGCAAAATGCTTGGCATATATATTAGCGGATGACACATCCACGGTATGTGTGTAAAAAAATAATAATTATTATTTTTAAAATTTATTATTACTAAAGAAAAATATAACATAACTCATAATTCAATAACATTTTTAGTTCACTCAGTTACACCAATCCATTATAGATCATAGTTTCTGAAGATAATTAAAAAAAAAAAAAGATAAAAAGAATCTAGAAACACAAATTTACAGATAAAAAGATTCTAACCTAAAAATCATATAAAGCATATGGAGAAGATAAAAAAAGATAAAATTTTATAATTTTATACAGAATATAACCCGCACATTATTCATGATAATTAACTATCACATATAATTTAAATTTACTTCAACTATTAAATAATTGTATTAAAATATAAGGCACCACTAAATATCTCTCATATATATATATATATATATATATATATATATATATATATCACTATTTTTACTTGAATATAAATATTTGAATCAATTGACGGTGTTATTTAGGACAACAGGATGCAACATGATAGCTAATGCTTGTATGCTCATCCCAATCCACAGCTACCCTACCAGCACGCACAATAGCAGCTACTCATTAAACCAAAGTATTGCACAAATGATTTTGACACAAATAAACACTGGTTTGACGGTTCAAAACATAAGCCGTACACCAAACTGCCTATCTATACAGAATATTCTGGAGATAGCAAATTACAAGCCCAAGTATCTTTACGCTAGTAGCCTAGTACATCATATGACAAACTATCGTCTGTAACAACAAAACTAAGATGTAAGATCACCAATCCTCCAGTAGCTTCCTTGACAGGCAAGCTTCAATCTCAACGGCGTCCAGTCATTTCTAACACACCTAATTCTCTGGTAGCTCCCTTGACGGGCAAGAATTAATCTGAACGGTGTCCAATCATTTCTAACATATGACCGACCATTCTATCACACCCCCGGTAACACTGTAAAATTCAATGTCAACAAAACACAACATTCAGGAACAATATGCTTGCCAGTACCTCCTCCCTAAAGCCAATTCACCTGCAATTGCTCAAAAAAGATGCTGTCATATCAGAAAAACAAAAAATTAATATTGCTAAAATATAAACGTAGGTGTTCCATATGTTTACCTCCCAGCTCCCCATGTACGTCCCCAAGTACGACAATAAAAGGTACACGCTGACCGTACTGCGATGCAGCCCTAGGATCAAGTGGAAGAGGGGAGGCTCTTGCACTATATGTACCCAGGTGGACCTCCTTTGCAAAAACAAAATCCTTAAGGGATATTTCAGGTAAAATCCTTGACCACTACCGTTGTAGGTGATATTTTACCTAGACAAACAGCACTATATCGTTAAGCTTGGTTGACTCTCAAATATAAGCTAAAAATATAACGATTGATCCAAAGAGAGACGTACTCAAAATGATTGCCTACTTTCAATGTTCTTGATGAGTAAAAATAATTTCCACCGACTTCTCCATGATATGTGCAACTGCAACACATGTATCGCTCCGTAGAATATCTATCCCTTTTGCATCAAATAAAGGTCTGTACTGATCAGGAGTCTCATAACTATAACCAACGTAACGTTTCTTAATAATTAGAAGGCATCGATGACAAACTTTCTCTAGCTTCAGAGTGACTGGATAAGGATTCATTGAAGTTACAGAAGACGCAATTTCATTTCCTATTAGGAATGCCTCCTCGAAGGTGCATCCTTTGAGCAAAAACCAATAAACTAGATAGCCCTCGAAAATGTTTCGATGAATGTCAAACCGGAAGTTACAAGCATAAGACAGCACAAAAGATTTGTGAATAGGGAAACTCTTAAGTGGGTGATGCTTGACCGATCACATGGTTTCGAATAAGGTTTAGCAGGTCCCAATCAGGTGATATAAAGCGTTGTTTCAGAGTAGCTCCATACAATGTATCCTGTAAAAGTTTCCAACCTCTATGTAAATAGTATGCTACGAATATCAACATTGCGGTTTTGAAAAAGCGATTCATTTCTCTCAATCAAGAGAGACCATATCAAAATTAACAAGAAAACAAAGCGAATGTGGTTAGCTCCAGAAGCAGTCAATGTAACTACCTGTTTCAACAAGTCCTCAACCTGAATGTATGTTGGTCAAATGCAAACAAAACAAACCAGCAAACGTACCCATACCTTGGCTTAAACTGAGCATGTGACGAACAAATGATCAAGCGGTTGATGACGATAGCGTGCTACATGGTATATTGCTAAACCAGGTGATTAAATGAAATGCTAAATGCTTACCAAAAAGGATTACATATATCAATCCCTTTTAAGTCAGTTCTAGCACTATTTCCTGAGTGTAAATCTGACTATCAATCATTAGCCGTGCTTTATTCACTTGTCTAAACTTAAACCAATATGAAACAAGGATCTATGCATTTGCATGACCGTATTAACGAAACTCAACATAGACGAATAGTGCAAAACTTTAATTTCCACTTGGTTAAGAGAAAGAAACAGATCTGCATGTTAGCATGAAGAAACACTAGAGCTTACCTTCTCAGGGGAGAAAAAAACATACAGCAAATAATGACAAAGCAAAGATGCAAAAGCATGAAAACAGAAAAGTAAACAAGAAATACTGTAAGAAATTACCATGGGCAAAGAAAACAGAGGCATCTGTCAACGTACTCTCTCGATAAGGATTGTCATTAGCACCGACAGATCCACTGATAGATGGCTTATCTTCAAGGAAAGCATCTGAAGATCGTTCTTCTTGACTATTTTTTGCAATCCATCAAGGCTTGCTTGTCATTCCCAACGGAGCTCTCTGAATAACATAAGGAAGAAGACGTCTTTCGTTCCAAATTAACAGCAGAGTGACCATTTGAACTTTCAAGCATTTCTGATTCTTGCCATGCATCATAATTCCATCCCATGGATCTGCGACGCCATGCAGATGTCAACGTTCTTAATCTGCATCTTGTGAGGAAGACCAGTATACCAAAGCTGATATAGTATCATCCCATGGAGTAAGTTTACTGTTGGATCGCCAGCAAACTTACGATCTTGTATCAAACTAGAAAAATGAACAAACTTATTTTGAGTACAATATTACATTTCACTTAAATTTCTACTATTACCAATAAGAGCCTAGTTGTTCATAGAAGTACATGCAAAGCAAGCATGTAGATATTAAACTGTGAAATCCATACTTACCTTTCCATCAGATTATCGATGACATAACGGGGCAAATTGATGAAAGATGGAACTACACTTAAGAAAATTTCCACTTCAAAAAAAAAAAAAAAAAAGCATTCAGAAGTCCATATTATCAGCAGAAAATATCTTCCATTTCCCAGAAAAGTGGAAAAATACAGCCATAATTTACATTATCTGACATTGATTTTGAACTATCCTCTAAAAGCACATATAACATAATAACTTGTCAGCGTAATGATGAACCATAAATGCTCCAGTCTACACAAAAGAGATAGTTCATAGTTGGTCGATTCTTTCATGACTGCAAGTATCTGCCATCCAAAAACATGCAGCAGTGTGTTCCTTGGAAGTAACTTGCACTTTGCAGCTAAGCAACTGATGTATCTCTTGGCATGATTCTTTCATGACAATAAACACGATGCATCCAACTTTACATTCAATGATCATACTAGCTCACCATCCAAAACTAGCTGAATTGTCGCATAGAAACTACAACCTCAGGAGAGGATCACAAGGAAATCAACGCAAGAAGAGGAACTTTGGAGGTCGTGCTTTGAAAGAAAGGTCAAAAAGATTAAAATACTAAAGACTGTGTATGTCTTTTCTAGAGGGGAAAAAATTGTGTATGTTAATCCATGAGCTTTAAGAATATCAAAGGGGGGAGATGACACTTAACTGTCTAGCATGATTTTTGGCTTCAAAATATTGTTTGAGAATATGAAAGTTTACTTGTTTGGAATTTGGATTAGCAATATATCGTCATAAAGTCTGTGCAGGATGATATTGGGCTTGAAGTCGCATTGGTTTGAACTATATTAATCCAGAACGCATGCCCAAATAAAAACACAGTTAGAGACACAAAATTAGCACAGAAAATGCCTATGTTAGATTATGCAAATACTGTTCTTGATAACAACCCAACGTTATCCAGATGATTGTTCACACTTCAGAATGATCCTGCAATGTCCTCTAATCTTAGAAAAAGAGGACCTCCCTTCAAGTTTACTATTTGTAACTCCCTAATGGTACCAATAATAGGGATACGATTCCCTTCAACTAGTAACAAAAGTTTGCCACAATTACGTAGTAAAAAAACTCAAATATTGAATTCTAAAACGTCAAATGCAGAGCCATCAAATAACATGGTTTCTCCCACACTAAGTAATGGCATTCCCTCATTGATCTTATTTAAGCATTTTCTGACAGCAACCAAACAAAGAAAAGGGCAAAGCAACAGTTCCAGTCAAACCCAAGCTAATAAACAAAAACAACTCATGATTTTGTGACGTTCTGTGCCTCCACAAAATTTTCTTGTGAAATATAGAAAAGAGCCAAGTCCAGCTGAGTTGAGTTTTTCTGCTCATACAACAAAAATACCTCTGGAATTAGTCATGCCCAAGAATACGATAATCATTGTTCTCATTTTGCTACAATCCCATGCAAGAAGAGACACAATGAAACATCATAAAGTACATAAACAAGTTCCTCCTTCAAAGAGTTACTGTTCAAGTAGCATCAAAAGTCTACATAACATACAAAGGCAAACATGTCCCCCTATCTTCCTCCATTCTCCTATCTACTAACTTTCTCAAGTTTTAGCAACCCAAAGAAGTGAAAAGTGAAAACTATCAATGAAAAGAACTCATCCTACCAAATTCTTCTCTGTTTCAATTTGATCTCTCGTTTTCTTTGCTTTTTTTTTTTTTCTTTTAAGATGATTCTACTAAATTCATGTGAGGCTAACAAGAGAAACCCTCTCCATCCACTGTTTTATCTTTCTCTAATGTTTTCAAAGATTTAGGAAACAAGCTCTGGCTTAAAACGCATCATTCACAGAATTCCAGGTATTGGATTAAGCATTACATAAAAACATGGCCAAAGAAATAATATGCAATAATGAGAATTTACCTTCAACTGGTCTTCTTCATTATTTTCCAGCTTACCCATCCACGATTGATAGATAAGTTTGATGTTCTCCTTGTAAGTCTCCTGCCTCCCAAACCTCTTTATTAGTTCCATTGCCACCTACACCAAAGTAATCCAAACATCAGAAACACACCAAGTCATCTGAATAACGTTGCTGAACACAACCAAAAGACACCCATAAACTCCCGAGTTGCTGAAATAAGCTGGTTGAAGCACAACCAAACACATGGAATATTTTATTCTAATTCTAGTAATCTATGTTTTAAATTCCGATTTCACAAAGTCAGCAAGTTCACATCTATTTTTTTTGGAAGGGTCTTACATGTAAGTTTTTTCATCCTGTGAACGCAATTTCTAAAAACATATTGCTGGGTGCAACTAAGAATTACCACAAAATCTACATATACATAATGGAACTTTTTTAGTTTCCAACAGGCAACAGTTCAAATGTGAAAGTTGCAATATAACATGAAATATATTGTAATCCTGGAGAATCGAATTTCAACAGGGCATCCTGGCGAGGAAAACATAGTACAGTGTCTGCAACCCAACCAATTACAACAAAATATAAGCATAACAATGGAGCATTTTATTTCTAATCCTAACAACTTATGTCCAGCAGTTTTATTGTATAAGTTGAGTTCTTACATGAAATTTTTTTCATCCCGGTGAATTGATTCTCGTGGGAGCTCCGGCGAGCAAAACAACGAATTACCACAAAATAGTGAACATTAACGCCAAATTACCGCAAAATATACATATAAGCAATGAAACATTACATTTTTAGTCCTAACAACTGATTTTAAGCTTCCAAAGTTAATGGTGTAAGTTGACTTCTTACATGATAATTCTTTTCGTCCAGGCGATCCGAGTTCTCGCGGGAAACGGCAGAGAGCAAGACACTGAGTACACTGCTTGCTTCGTGCCATCTATGCGCACGCACGAGCTCGTCTAGTATGTGTCAAGTTCCTAACCTGCTGTTGGTTCACCGGAGTTGAGTATACGGTTGAGTTAGTTGCTGGAATTAAGGAAATGGTTGCTGCAATTTATGAGCTGCACGTTGAGCAAATAGGTTGCTTGTTGCTACTGTTTGGACAGTTATAATGGCCAATTAAATCACGTCCGTTTGATCAGATTCATCTTGACAATCCAATTCAAACGATTGCTGAAACGTCATCTGTTAATATGGACCGTCGGATGAAGTGAAATTACATCTTAACGGTTGGTTAGCAGCGCACGTAGAAATTGAAACAGCACGTGCCAGGCATGTGCATTTTAAGGGCAATTCTTCTATATAAACCAGTCGAAAGTTGCTTGTTGGGCATGGACGAATTTGTTGAATTGAAATCGTTTTTCTTGTATATTCTTTCCAGTTTTTTAATACTCTAGTATAGTTTCTTGTATTTTAAATCGATTACGATCATTTCCTTAGGAAGAATCGTCCAATTTGTCCTCAAATTCTTGACTGATCTAAGTGTTCGACGAAACGCCTCTCGGTATACCCTAAGTTTTTCCGGTCTCCGGTCATCGTCTCCGGCGAGATCATGACAGTATGTAGATAAGATTTCCCTTGTTCTCCTGCATTAGAGGCTTCGACGACGCGCATCTGCTAAGCCTTCTAGAAGGTTCTGCCACCATCTTCTTCCACTCCAATGTAAGCACATATCTTCATATCTATCGTCATGGCCACTAAGCTGGTTTAGCCATTAAGCAAATCAAGTTTCTTTCGACCAAAAAAAGAAAAAAGCTTTGTTATATCATTGTCATCAAGAACCAAGAAATATAGTTGGAATCAAGACAAATTTCAAAAAAAATAAAAAACAAGATAAGTGCATCAGTCATACAAATACATCTATAACATCAAGCAAGAAAACAAATGTTGCGCTGGTATGCGGTATATAAAACACGGAGAGTACCGAATGGAAGTAGTGGCCTTGGTTTGTGAAGAGCAGTGCTAAAATCTGAAAAGAGAGGACTGTTCTGGTGGGTAAAATATTTGCATGGTGGGCGGTGCAACAACTAATTAATGTCTGTATAGCATGAAGGCATATTCCAAAATAAAGTTCACTTAAGAACATAAGAGAACAATAGAACCAGGCTTGCCATTTGACCCCTTGGAGTTTTGAAGACCAGACAATCTCAATGCAATAATCACAATAATACTACACATATTATAAACCCATTTATTAGGGATACATTAAGAAAATGTAGATATCTATCAAAATGGAAAAACAAATTGTGACAAAATGAATGTTTCATGTTGCATAGTAGTAAATGCTAGAGCAGTTGAAAACACGCAATGAGCTCCGTACCTTTTGATGACTTCGCAGCTCAGAAACTGCAGAACGCCGCCATTGAATTCAGCAAGAGCAAAGTAAATATCAAACTTATTCCAAGGGATCGTTCATGATTTAGTACTTCTGATGACTAGCACCATTTAGCACCTTCTACTTTACTTTGGAAATGAGAGCAATCCAACAGTCTCTAGACAAGTGTTACGAGAGAGGCGAGTAAGATCTTATTAGAGGCTTCTCACGAGCACAATAAAAACATAAATAAAATTAAAGAAAGAAAAAAAAGCTAAGACTTTGCATAAAGAGAGAAGGAAACTGGTCTACCCAGAGGGGAAAATTGAAACAGTATTTTTTTCTAAGAAGGAAAATAGAAGCATAGGAGGCAAACTAAACAAACATAATCAGAAGCAAGTTTGAAAGGGCTTAGAAAAAGAAAACATGGACACTACTAGAGCACTCGTCAATCTCGCTCCCATGTTCCTACATGCATATGTAAGTGAGATCCACAAGGAATTGAGATGATGATGATACCGACGGAGTCAAAATTGAGACGATGCAGTCCCTTTTGGTGGATTAATTTTCTAATCATTTGTTATTTGCTGTATTGTGCTTATGGAAAAGCTAAAGGTTAGCCAATTTTTCTAAATTCCTGAACTCTTGGAGAAGCAGCCTGCAAAACCCTGGGGAATGGCGGGTTGCGGGAACACCTTAGCTGGAATGGCAAATGGGCATATCATCTTCTCCATTTTCTCCAATGTGAGATAGGTGCTCAATTCCTGCAGCCTCTCCGGTCCCATGATCGGCACTGTGTGCTCTTGATGCAATAGAGCAGCTTTCTTGTCAGTTTGTTTTATGTTGCATTGGTGTTATAAAAAGATAGAATGAATTGAACAGAATTCAATAGCCGCCAACAAAATAATGCTTGTTTTACTGCATAAATTAGCCAAAACCCGCACACAATTAACCACTAAGGTGGCAACATAAATTGTTGAAAATTAGGAACAATCAAACAGAAATAAACTATGTTTGAAAAAAATTGTTAAAAGTTAGGTTACTAATTATTTCACTAACACAATAATTTTTTTATGGTTTTTGGAATAATTTGCGGGGTAACAATCATTTCTCTATCAGAAGTGCTAAAAGTAAGTATTCAAACCATATACTTTAATTTAAATATGGTACAAACTTCTACATCAATTCAAGGTCTGTAGCATGGTTGAGCTACAAAGTATGGTGGAAACTCTTGGAATGAGTTAATAAAAGAAATATAAATGATACAATAAGTGTAATTTATTGTTCTGTTAAAATCATATAAGATAACAATAGTTCCGTTAAAAGTTATAATGTTGCTCACTTTTTGCCAGTCAGGGTCATCTGACGTCAACAGAAACATACCACAAATAGCATGGGCTAACTTATAACCATAACTTATAGAGTATTGAGTTCACTGATTCAACTTCTTTTATGGTATCTCACGGCAACACATATATGAAACAAGCGTTCTTGACAAGTTTCTGGACGTTTGTTCTCATTTGTGAAGTAGATAATATGTGAAAGACAATATTTGAAGTAGATCATTACCTGTGTGTTTTCAAACATTCTTAACATTCTAATGACAATGTAGCTCATATGGTCCAGTTCCCTTGTTTTATATAAGCGCTCAAGTTGACTATGGCAACCAAAGCTTTCTCACCTTGGCGGGATTCAACCGGGTTACCGTAACAAAGAACGTTCATCACAGAATGTATATGTGATTTCTGCATTAGAGAAAACAAGAATTTGACCACCTTTTCATTAAAATAAAGGAAAAGGAAAATAATTGAATTATTGAATAGCATCCTGAAAATGTTTTCAAGTGTTAAGTGTACTCTCAAGCATATACATGGATGTTCTAATAAAAAAAACTCGATTTGGAAACTATGGAAGTTCATAATCTAACTTGTGTTTCCATGTTTGGAATGCACAACTTCCCCTTGACAAATGACGAAAAAAAGAATGTTAAAATACATCACAACATTGTAAATGTACAGGCATAGTCTGCATATAATGACAGGCAAGAGCAAAACACATCTACCACCCATGCATATGCTTTTTATTTAAATTCTCTTAACCACACCCAAGTTTCAGAAAATGAAACATTCTAAAAAACTTAAAATTTGTGTGCATTGGCACGGCAGAGACATGTGCTGAGATCAAGGGTTTAATGAACCGCAGCTTGGCACACCTCTTAATTCCCTGTATACGAAAGTCTATGCCAATTGTGTACATAAAACCTATTCACTTTTATATTACTAATAAGAATATCAAATTTTTAGATACGGTCATTTTTAATGACCTTGATGGAAGTCTTCTACTTACCACTACTACATTTCATAAGAACTCCAACTATCATACATAAAAATCCCTTAAATACTTATGAGGATATAATGATAACCTACCTAGTCAACCTACCTGCTGAATTGCAATGCAGTCTAGAAAAACAGGGGATCCGTGAACACATGATAAGCATTCCATTTTCTACCAAAAAAGCATAACAATAGGCAAGAAAATGAACATACATTTACTTAGTAATAAAATGTATTACTAGGAAATATATAATGTTTTTTGATTTTATGCAAATTAAAGAAGACATTTTAAGGGCATGCATGGATACATATACTTTATGAAGTTTCTGAATGCGTGTATGGCTGGTTGTGAATGCATCCCGTGGTGACCCCGGGATGCGAGCCGTCACTTGCTTGTGAAGCTATAACCCTCCCCACTATCACGTTCTTATTTGAAAGCTTTTGACGCACAATTTTGTTTCTCCTTCCTCTTGTTAGAGGATGCTTATGACTGGTCCTAACTAACTTTCAACTCTGCAACACTGATTGCTTCTTCTCATGTGTTATGCAGGTCTATGAGAATCTTACGAAACAAAGCATAGACAATCTGACATTAAGCAAAAGGATAAAAGTTATACCCCTCTACTTATGTACTATGCATATGATTTCGTGTTAAAACTTAAAAATATGAAATTATGCTGATGATTTCTCACTACTTACGTACTATGCATATGTGAAGCGGTATAGTTTAGTGTGCATTCTACTTTGCGAACGTGCAAACTCCTACCTTTGATCCAATTTTGAGTTTGTGCTTTAGGATTAACACCATCGGCAAGCAACCGAAGGGGCAAAGAGGAAAAATTAACCTTCATATGTATTACAATAATGGACCATTTTAACTATAAAGATAAGGCATTTTGTTCTTCATACCTGAGCAACCGTGAAGAGCTCATCCAATCCTTCCAAGATTAAGATTTGCATTGGGTAGTAGATCGTACCTATCATGCACCGATGGTCAACAAAATGAGTTTATAAAAGAAAATTCTTCTCTCCAACTACAATAACTAGCAATCACTGCCTCATGCGAGTTTTATATTTCCTTTCCATCCCATCCTCATTCGATTTTTACAATTAGGATATAAATCAAAGAGATGCTCTTCCAAAAAATTAGTTATGCATTACAATTATAAAAAAACATATTATCAACCAATGGTATACTTATAAGATAACACAAGCTAAGACAAGGCAAAACACTTTTCACAAGTTGGATGCATGGCAAACTGAACAAAAATTAATTTTGCTTTAATTACATAAAAGTCTAAAACATGCTCCAGCTTCCTCCTTGGCGTTGGCATGCATTAGCGAAGCTAAGTGCAACGCTTTATTATTCACTTTTTGTCGTTTTCCTTTTTGGTCGGCATGGCTGATTTTTGGCCACAATGCCAGAAATAGTTGGAACTGCCCCATGATTGTCCTTAACAATAATTGCATGGATGAAGCACATTATAGAATTATCAGGTTAGTATTACAAGGAAGAACAAGAAGATGTCTTACTTGCAAGAATTATGGAAATATGGAATTTGGGTTATATCGTTCCGTCTGCAAAGAACATTACAAGATAAGGGGGTGATATACATATTAGTAAAAATCAACCTACAATGTATATACACAGATTATGCATAAATATATGTATGCGTAACAGAATACACGAATAAAGGGAGGGAAGTAAAAATCAACCTGAAAATATCCGATACCAACGAACTATTTGCATATCCCTTTCTCTCATTGTATAGGCCAATGTTATCAAAGGCGCAAGGCGCAACGAGACGCAAGGATGATTTCGGGGCTTAGGCGCAAGGCGCAGGCCTTATAAACGTGAGGCACAATTTTTTTGAATAAAATATATATTTAACAAACATAAATTTGAACACACTTAATATAAAATTAGCTAATTTAGAGTTAAAGATTTATTCATAGCAACTTGCAAAAATAACTAAATTGGATTAGGTTGAGAAATGAATGATTTTAGGTATTATTATCCTAGTATTTAGTATTTTTTTTTTAACTAGATTATGATATTTAGCTATATATACATAATAGGCAGTCACTTCTTTTGCATTTTCAGCCTGCAAACATTAATGGTTGAATTGTCAAAAAATAAAGCTGCAAAAAAGCAGCAACAAGATAGAAAAAAGCTTTTTCTTCTTTAAGTTTTCTTCTTCTCCTCCTCCTCTTCTTATTCTTCTTCTTCTTCTCTCCTTCTGTGCGCCTATTGAGCTAGGATTTTTTTGGGAAGAGGTCATAATTTTTTAAACTATCAAGAGCAGTGTTGTTGAAGGCGCGCCAAGGCGCGCTTTGGCACATGCGCCTAGGCTCGCCACATGAATCTGCCCCCGCCAAGAACAAGACAAGGCCCCCGTTCACTAGGCGCAGCCTTATCGCGCCTAGGCGCGCCTAGTGAACAAGCCCCATTTATAAACTATGTGAGCCCAATTAAACCATCAGAACTTACTGTTTAGTCCATATGAGAGCTCCTTGCTCATACAATGGGCTAAATAGGAAAAAAAAACCCCTAATTTTTTTCACAAGCAACACGCCTGCTGGATTGGAAGAGGACGGCGAAGGCTGGACGCGGCTAGTTTTTCATAATGAACATGTTCATCATGTGAACATCTCCAAACAAGCCAGCTATTCATCATTTTTCACACTTTGAGACTTTGAGTCAACATGTTCATGTGATGTGACTATGTGCTTTTCCAATATGGCTTGTCCAGAATCCATCAATAAACTAACTTCCGCAAAATTTAATGGTAATTAGCAAGTTATACATATGTTAAGAGCTAAGAGTCTTAAGAATGATGTAAGAAATTTATCTGTGTATTTTGATGTGTGTAAGATTTTTGCTAATAGGCTTGTTCTGATCTTTTCTATGACAACTTTGGTTTAAATTTGTATTTGTTATGGAGATATTTATATCTAAGGAAACAGCGCGCCTTGCGTTAATAAGGCCCGCGCCGCGCCTTGCGCCTAGGCTCCGGGACCACCCTTGCGCCTTGGTGCGCCTTGCGCCTTTGACAACATTGATCAAGAGTTGTGGTCGGGCGTAGGCGGAGCATCTTGAACGCACGCCCGACTCGGATCTAGGCGGGCACAAATGCCTCCAGTGCGCCTAGGCAATATTACTATTATCAATAAGTTAATATAAATTCATAATACACTGTTGCTGATAGTTTAGGATTCAAGTGAACTTCTTTTCATTTTTCTTTCCGCTTTTTGGGGTTACCTCTAGCTTAGGGTTTACAAGGCGTGTTTCGCCAAGCCTAGGCGCAAGACACCGAGGCGCACTAGGCGCGCGCCTTTTGAACGTGAGCCCGCCTTGACCCGAGGTGGACGCAAACTCTGTTGGTGGGCCTATGCGTCAGGCTTATATAATACACCATATAATGCGGTACCATCCTTTGCAGATATCTGAACAACTTCTGGTGGCGAAGGATGGCACCGCGTTATTCAAATCATGTAGGTTAATCCATATCTGCTGTTCTTCTACAAGCAGAACATCCTTTTGTCCCGTCCTAATATCAAAATTTGAGAACTTTCAACTTTGAATGCGATCTACTAAGAACTTGAACTATAAGATTATTATCGGAAATCCAATTAACTCGAGCTAGATACTCATCTTCTCCATGACCTTCATCATTATTTCCACAAAAGAGATCCATCCAAACAACTTCACCTTCAGTTACAGAAACAACTCCAATTCGAACTGTGGCATTTGATGCTCCTGTAAAGGGGTATGCATGGTCTTCCTGTGCATCTGAGCCAACAGAACTTTTACCCTGATGCATGCATGATTCGAGAAAACATGTTAGAAAAAACATAATCAATTGGTTTGAAGTAACTTTCAGCGATAAATCACGAATTCTGTGCATAATGAGGGAAGCACCTGGGCAATATACTCTGCAAGACCATGAGTCTGCAAGCAAACAAATGGAACTTAGTCTTATCAGAAAATTAGTTCAGAATCTTGTAAGGGAAGCAGAAACATAGAATGCTTATAAAATAAGATATGTAGCTGATGGAGATAGTAAGGAAATTAGAGTCGACAAAGCTCATAAAACGTAATACATCTAACACATTAGCATGATATTTCTGTCACTTTGGTGACATTTAAAATAGTTCATTAGTACTTGTTAAAGAACTATTAATTTAGCAGCAAGATGGAAGATCCCACCACTAATCACTTGTAGTTGTTGAAGACAATATTACTTTACTCCATTTCAACATTGTTGCTTGGAATATGCAGACAGAACAGCACGGAGCAAAAATATTTACATTGAGCAAGAGACACCAGCACGGTCCCTAAGTTGTAGATGTTAATATACCCAAGTGCAAATAAACAATCTAGTCGACCAACCAGACATTTCAGGAAAGAGTAGGTCTTCATGAATGGCTTTCCTTTCATGTGCCTGAATTATTCCATTAGCCATGGACACAACTAGGTACTAACAGATTGCGCTGTTCACTAGCGAAAAAGAAGAATCGCTATTTCATTAGTAATCACTAGTACATTCCACACCTAAAGGCAAAAATGTGTTTCCGATGCTTATACTAATATTCAAAGATGATCTCAGCACTTTGCATTTAGCGAGTCTAAACTATTAGAAAATGTTTATTTTTATCAACTTCAATGCAGTAGATGAACTAATATTAAAATTTAAATATGAAGTTTAACAAGTAAACTGCTTGATAGATAGTAAACCAACACCATATTGAAGAGAAGAAGAAACTACGACAATAATCACAAAAATAAAATAAAAATAAAAAACCACAAAGATCTCACCTCCTCGTTTCCTGCACCAGAAGTTAACTGCTTTGATTTCCTACTCCGTAGGAACAAAACATGCACCTCATCATTCTGCACGTATGCAAGCATATTCCCGTCAGGAGACAAATGCAGGTCAATTATTGGTGAGCTAACATCACTTTGCAGCACGAGATCCGGCTCCAAACCAGATACATCCTGGATATATACCTGAAAAAAAAACCAAATCCACACAGCTTTCAACAATTATGCAACATATGGGGACCTAAATCCTATCAATCTAGAAGGGGAAACAAAAAGAGCAACCTAAATGCAGAAACCTGTATATAGACCTGCTAAAAACAATTTATTGGCCAGCTTCTCGTACTTCACACTCTAGGAATTATTCAGCATCAAAGGGCATATACATGTACTCACTCTGGGGAAACAATAAAACTCACTTGAAAGCATGATCATTTTGTGCAAAGGCTGAACTTTTCTATACCAAGTTATGTATAAAGAACGCAAACTCAGGTAATGTCTATACGTACTATGCAGGTAATGTCTATACGTACTATGCAGCAAAGCAATCCCGTGCCTTCACCTAAAAGTTTAATTTTCATAACACTATTACAAATGTTGCTAAACATATCAAGATCACTAACCAATAATACCAACGAATAAGTAGAACCAAGAGCTCAAATGGAACTTTTAAGGAAGTGCCGACATAATATTAGGCACTAGACATACATTTTTACTCTTTACAAATATACTTCTAATATAGAAAGCCAGGGTGCCAATTTTTTCTATACACGCATAAAATGTCTTTCAGCAGTTACCATATAGCTCAAATTTCCATTCAGTTTATAAGAAGCTTGTTCCTAACATTTACATTTTCTGAAAAAAAGACAAGCACCCTAAGTTGCCAAGGGAGAATTTATTGGAGTAGTAACAGCTCCTATCTAGCAACCAAAAGTTCTTGAGAAATCACCTCTTGCAAAGCAAGATATGGTGACGTACATTAGGTAAGAAATTGCCTACCCCCTTCCCAATAATAAGTCAGAATAGACGGATGTCCATGTATAAAACAATAGCCATAACAAAGACTCCTCATGCACACACAACTATTCCACCATAAGAAAGTACAAGAAAGCTGCGCCATTGCTTCTTTTTCTTCCCCTGCTATACTAGTAGTTTTATTGTTCATGAACTTGTAACTTGCCTATTTCTGCAGTGATAACCCTTACCTATTTCTGCAGTGATAGCTGTGGCGGCCCATGTCCCGGGACCGCCCCGCGTATCCACGCAAAACCACACACACACATGCGGAAGCTTTTTAAATAAACCATGCATTGGTTTCCAATTGGCTTTCAACCTTTTAATGAAGAACTCCGAGAGAACCCCGAGCCCGAGTTTAGAACTCTATCGGGCACGTGTCGAGCATCCGCGAGGGAGGCGGTTCTCTCCACATGAACCCTTCATAGCTTGTTAGTGATCCAAATGCATCAATCTCCCTCAATTGATACATAAGAATAAAAAAAACAACCTAGGTTCCCAACACCTCCTCGGTACTAACACCATTTTCGATTTAAAATACGAAAATAATATTTTTCTAAAACTTTGGGAATTGTCATATACCTTAGATATGTCCCAACAATCCTCCCAAAAGCTTAAAAATCAAAATAATTATCATTTAAATCGGATTTTCAACAAAACTTATTCAGAGCATATTTTCGGTCGACCGATTTCGGGTTTCGGTCGACCGAAAAACCAGAACACAGGTTTTCAGCCTTACGGGCATTATCAGTCGACTGTTTGACATTTCGGTCGACCGAAATGCCAGTAATCTGCATAAACAGATTTCAGAGATGCATTTAGTCATACCCCTAAAATCCACATTTTTCAACCAAAGATGTTAAAACATGCATGCACACACATGCATCATACATAAATACACATGCTCAAAGTTTTCAAACCGGATTTTGAATCCCAACATCCTATTTTAAGCCAAGAAATGTATTTATATCAAAATACGGAAAAGTATTTACATAAAGGCTCAAAATCTACATTGGCCCTTACAATAAAAAACCGAAACATGTATAACACCCTATACATGATTCTAAACATTGCTAAACTATACATGTGTGTTAGTACTTCCTTTCTACACTTTTATACAATTATCCACCTATACAACTAGGTATACAAAATATAGATTTTCTAAGTGTTTATAACGAACACTTAACCCCCAAAAGCTATACCTCAAAAAAATTTTAAAAACTTTATAGCTATGGATCCCCTCTCGCTCACTCTAGTCGCCTAAGCACCCTAGGCCGGTGCCTTTCCACGACTACCTGGATCTGTAAAAGAGAGGGAGAAAAGAGCGTGAGTCAAACCGACTCAGTGAATGGTGCCGTTGCATTTTCCAATTCAAATGCTCCACGGGCACAACATCTCAAACAAGAGACCACACATATAACATATATATGTAAACACGTATAAATATACGTAGCCATTCAACATAACACACATAGAGACATAAGCTAAAATATGCATACTAGCTACCATGTCGATATGTCAAGTTCGCCACCCAACCCAAAATCAATTATACCATTGATTTCCATGGATTATGTTAGGGTGAAATCACTAACCCAACCCAGTTAGTCCTCTCATGTTTAGTTTAGGTACCCGAATTGACCCACAGTACCAAGGTTTGGCTACCCGCTTCTAGTGCACATCCGAAGCACCAAACCTACGGTAGGAGGGATCTCATAACGTCCCGTAGAGATACTCAGTAGCGATGCACCCTCCGGAAGGCACAACCCTGAGCCTCAAACACCGCAGGAACCACCTGGCAAGGATGATCAGCCTACACTACCGGGCCTTCAATAGAGAACCATCATTCGATTAAGATTAACACTCCTGTTGTTAATTGCTCAATCATACGCCACCTAGTCGGTCTTAACGCTCCGGGGTACTAGAAGACTCACAACTATCTCCGCTTAATCTTAACATTCACTCTACCAAGAGTATCACAAGAGCTAATCCGCTCACTCACTCAACCAGGTAGAAAAAAAAAAACCGTTAAGCACACAAGCGTATGTCACAACTATATTTACTAAAAGTGCCGCTTAGAGTAAGGTCGCATCTCGCACCTATCTAAGTAAACATTCCACATAGCTAACCGTCATTGGCCAACATAATAAAATCCAGTCCTACCACATGTATTATAAAGCATACATCGCTAGGTAGAACAAAATAAATCAAGCATGTTATACAAGTGAACTACATTCTACTAAAGTGTTACCCAATCAACAAACTCAAACACTATCCATAAGAGAAACTAAATATCAACATGCCTAAATTATACCAATCATGCTAATCAAACCAAGGAACATGGCAAAGTCAATCTAACCAGAGTATCCAAATCATTTGTTAAACCCTAACAAGATTTCTACTTCATCCACACATGCCACTTTAGGACCAGTGTACCAAGCGATGAACACACATGTAAACCACATTAATAAAGCATACCACGATAGGAAAAGCAAAGCACCGCTCAACCTCGAGTGCGAAACCTAAGAAACCTCCTACGCGCCAAACCTCGGTCGAATCCGACGAGTTCGGTATCCCCGTGTAGATCTTGACTCCGGGACCTCGAATCCGCGATCAATCCAACACCCCGCGCACCAATCGACCAAAGAAGAGCAAGGGAACTGAAGGGGGGAAGCTCTCCTCTCGCTGGCTCGGTGGAAATGAGGGAATGGACTCGCCCGCGTGCGCCCGACCTGACTTATACCCGTTCACTCGCGCACTTTCGGTCGACCGGAAATAGGTTTCGGTTGACCGAAACCTCTCTGCACAGCACAAAAAAATTTAAACTCTACGCGAAACAAAACCTCGCGTACCGACACACGCACACACGTGTTTAGAAATCTCTAACCAAGATTTTCTATCCAACACGTAACCAAGCATGCATCAAATAAAACAAAACAAAGATACGGAAATCACGGACCTCACAATAGCCTTTTTCCAGATTATCCTAGAAACTTGTACTAGGTAACCAATGAGGATGGGTCGATTGGATTCATACGGGGGAAAAGTAATCGCCTCAAGATTTGATTTCTCCGAAGGCATGTGCTCAGTAAGTGATTAAGGAAGACATTCTACAGATGCTTTAATGCAGCCTCAGCTATTGTCAGGAGAACATAATATCATTTGCCCACATCTCTTGACACGTTAAATTCTACTATACTCGTTTAAGTATTGGATAGAAAATAATCAACAGCTCCAAGCTGCACATCCACTTGAAAGAGTTTAGTTATGAGTATATAAGAGTCTCAGATAGAGCAAGTTTCTTATATAGAGATGTTATTTGAATGTATGAGTTAGCTAGAAGTTTACGTTTTTAAGTCATATCTAATGGTAGCGTTACAGGTCCTCTATCTATCTTTTGCAGTTTTCTCCGGTTATTATGAGCGGAAATTATATTTCAATCCTTCCAAGCCTTAAGAATTTTTGCCATACATATTCTTATATAAACCACAACACAGAAATCCTAGTTTGTATAAAATTTTTGAATCTAAATGAACCAACATCCTTTAAAAGAAGTAACAAAACATCTTCACATATTGATTCATAGACTATCTACATAATAGTAAATGATATATCTACTAGATTGAAACTTCTAATATACTTATAAGATCCTACGCCCTAGAAAATTGCCCTTGTCCTCTAGGTTGGAGATGGTGAACATAATATGAGAAAGATTGGCGGAAGGCATATTAGAAGCCAATTTTGGAGCTTCCTTCACTAAGATGTCCTTAAAGATCACGGAGTGCAATTATATGAAAAGTTGCCCATTGATGAAATTGCAAAAACCCCAAGCTAATCTGATGTCATCCGCGCGTGACATTCATTGCGTGGATATTTTTTCTTTTAAATTTTTTTTTTTAAATTATTTTAATTAATTTGTATTACAATCTATAAACATAATAAAATTAATTATATTTTATTTTTAATCCTGATACAATTCATAAATATAATAATTAATAATTGAAACGGGTCGGCATAGTTGGCATGTCTCGAGTTTGGAATTTATCGAAACTCGTCTCGGCACGGTACGGAAAATCTTGAATTAGAGTAATCATTCCCCAACCAAAGCTTCTTTATAATCAACCTAACATCAAGAGGAGTTGGACTAATTCGATTACTTCATATCACTTTCCATAACTAGTAGAGCTCTTATATCACCAAACCTATGCCTTCTTTATGATATTACGGAAGCCCCTTTCACTCTGTGCTAGCCGAGGTCGTACTCTACGGTGTAGAATTTTTTTTGGTTTCTTTTCTCAACTCTGTGCTAGCCGAGTCTCTCTGCTTAAGTATCCCACCTCCATCAGCAAGAAAAAAATGTTCCAAACTTGCATTGTAAACGTTTCCCTCCATTTTCGCTTATTAGAATGAGCTTCTTGCAGTTGAATCAAGTTGATGAATCACTGTCACCAACTGCGTCATGGCTTCGTTCATTTTGTCCATGTGCATGCTTAAGTGGTCTTAGTTGAGGTTCCTAGGAACTGCATTCACAAATTAGGTATAATAAAAGTGAAATTCCTATCCTTTCTTGAAATTCCTATCCTTTCTCACTATATTGGAGAAAATTGATTCATCCCTTTCATGCCTAGAAAATTTGCAATGCAACTTCCATTAGAGGAAGCTTAACAATACAAACTCAACTTCCATACAGACGAACACTAAGAAATCATAATAATCTTAGTTGGACAAAGAAATAGAATTATCGCAACTCAGCTTCCATTAGAGGAAGCTAAACAATATAAACTTCTACCAACTCATACAATCAAACTCAAATTCATACTTTTATTCGGAATCAATACACGTAACATACCCTAATATTTTCTCTAAGCAGGGACATGACAATAAGAAGAGTATCAGCATTTACAAGCGGTGCATCACTTGCCACAACAGGAAAATAATCATCATTATGTTATGTAATAGGAAATACTATATTAGTTGGAAAGTGCTATATAATAGGCACTATTCTATTAGTAGGAAAGTAGAAAAATAAGGAAGTTCTTGTATTAGAAATGAGTTATATTAGGAGAGTATTATTAGGAAATACTTAGGAGAAATATATGGTAGTCTAGAGGGATATCCTCTATAAATAGACAATGTAAACCCTTCTTTGAATTATGGAAGAAATAAAGTAATTTTAGTTACAATAGTTATGTAGAGCCGCCAACGGGCCGCAAACGTATGTTATCATTCGCCGCGTCCGGGCCGCCGACGTGAGCGATCCGAATCGGTCATAAACAAGTGTTTATCAGAGCAGTCGATTCTCGGACGTGCCGGTGAACCGCAAGGATTATCTAGGAGAGGAACTAAACGGTGGTAGTCAGGAGAGGAATGGTGGGAGGTAGCAGGAGAGGAACTGGGGAGAGGAAGTGACGTCGGTATTGCAGTGTTCGCCCGGGGGCTAGACTTAGCGCAGCCAATCCGCTAATCACGGATGGTGACGTCGGTATTGCAGCGTTAGCCCGGGGCTAGACTTAGCAGCCGCCAAGTGGTGTGAAGCCGGGCCCCCAGAGCAGCCGCCAACTAACGTAAGACCGTGGCCCTTAAAATTAGCCGCCATTGGATTACAGCCGTCGAGACGCCGGCTCTTAAGGGGGATGGAATGTAATGATCCTAATAATTGGATCCAAAGGTCCATAAAGATATCATAAAACCCACTAATATGTGGATGCTAGCTATGGTTAGTCCCTATTCAAGAGTGGAATAAAGAAAATTAGTTTAAATAATTCAGGCTCCTAGCTATTAGCAATTGAGCTACCTCTTTCAAGAGGGAGGCCACGTGTTCGCTGGATTGCTAGGAAAAGCAGGTTGTCAATTGCTGCCCTTGGAATGAGGTTATGACAAGTGGTATCAGAGCAGTCGGTCCGAAACCTCGCCGCCGCTTTGCACTATGCTACTTATCTTCGCCCCATCGGGCCGCCGATGGAATTATGTTGCTGACACGAGCTTGCAAGCTGTACCTCGCTGTCATCGGGCGCTATGAATTTGTTGCTGACACCGAGCCGCAGGTGTACTTCGCTGTCATCGGGCCGCCGATGAATTATGTTGCTGAACCGAGCCCAAGGTGTACCCGTGTCATCGGGCCTGCCGAATGAATTATGTTGCTGACACCGAGCCGCAGGTGTATCTCGCTGCATCGGGCCGCCGATGGAACTATATTGCTGACACCGAGCCGCAGTTTCTCGCTGTCTCGGGCCGCCGATGTAAAACACAACTATCAAGGGTCGGATCTGCGTCGATTTCTGTCCACTGCCAAACCTTGAGGACAAGGTTGTTTCTGAGAGGAATGGAATTGTTATGTTAATAGGAAATACTATATTAGTTGGAAAGTTGCTATATAATAGGCACTATTCTATTAGTAGGAAAGTAGAAAAATAAGGAAGTTCTTGTATTAGAAATGAGTTATATTAGGAGAGTATTATTAGGAAATACTTAGGAGAAATATATGGTAGTCTAGAGGGATATCCTCTATAAATAGACAATGTAAACCCTTCTTTGAATTATGGAAGAAATAAAGTAATTTTAGTTACAATAGTTTGTAGAGCCGCCACCGGGCCGCCGGTGTCTTATCTTCGCCGCGTCCGGGCCGCCGACGTGAGCCGATCCGAATCGGTTCATAACAAATTAAAGCAAGAACTTTTGTCATGCTAATTAGTCTGCTTAAGCAAACAGCTTTGGATGGAAGCAGCAATATGATATGCATATCATTATTGAAAGTGAGCTACACGATCTCTATAAAATAAACCAATATGGTGAATATGGAAGTTATCTAACCTGGATACATATTGTTGCGGAAGTACCTCCCAAGCTCTTCAGCATTAAGTTATGATAAATAAAAAGTCTGAAGTCAATTCATTATTTGCAAGTATGCTCAGAAAGAGATACTAGCGAAACTTTGCTAAAACCAATCAAGTTGAGGTCTATACAAATGAAAAGACAAGTAGATAACCTGCTTTCTCTCAGCATGAGCGAGGACACCTCCATATTTAAGAACCTTTAAAACTTCCAACAGGCTGCTCTTCTTCACTTCTCCACTATTTTTGGAACCTTAACCCACTTTAATGACTTTAACTGCACTTTCCTATATATACCTGAAAAGTGTCTACCCTACAAAACATGGCACCAATGGTGACATCCATGTCAGTTGATTACACCATCTTCTAGAATGATAATTCCAATGGAAAAACAGCACAACCTCAAGACACCACCAAACGGCCTAAGAATAAAACTGTCAGCAGCTTGAGAATAACGCCATAAACAACATTCCGTTGACTAATACTCCTTAATCTAAAAGATATAAGATGATAAAAGGATTTAATAGGTCAACAGAAAACTAGCTGACATGCTAACTTACCTTAACAATTTTCTATCTTACCTAATTCAATCCATCATTAAGATCTAAAATATAGCTGAAAACAAACACTTACTAGGTCTGCAATATGAATGCATTTACAAAACATCATATGTATGTAGTTCATTGATTCTACATCAAAATTCGTTCTAACAAAAGAACATAAATCGTACCACAAAAGAAAAAGAAAATTTAAAAAAAAAAAAAACAAAAAACAAAAACCAAAAAAAAAAAAAACCTTATTTTAGATTAGGTGAATGTAATTGCATACTGTCTCCTTGCAAATAGCCACTTCCAATGCATAATAAAGAGAAATCAAGTTTACATTGCAAAAGGGGAAATCTGAAAAAGAAATTTACCAGTTGCCTATAAAAGCTAAACAAACATTTCGTGCCATTTGCTTTTCGCTAGGAATCAATAACACCGGATACCTCACCACTAGCAAAAGAGAAGAAATAGCAAGTTAATAACATATCAAGCATCATAGGGGACGTTAAAAATATCTACATTAGGTATGCTAAGCGAGAATATAAATGTCTAACTATTTCAAATTGTTTAATAAATGGCTTATGCCTAAGGGTTAATATAATGGGCACACTCCCTTCTTATTACCATAAGACTGAACAGCCTAAAGCAAAGACCATTAGCCACTTCATTTAATGCGTTGGACTGCCATCTTCACAATTACAAATGTAAGCATAGCATAAGAGCATTCAGTTGTACCTCATAAACTTCCTTCGGTCATGGAACTAAGCACTACGTTCATTCGTTCACTAGAAATGACCTAGAAGAAGATTCAGGCAAAGCAAATATTTCAAGTCAAATATAAACATATTTAAAATAAGATAAATTCCTTCTAAGCCAAAATTATATGCCACTTTCACGTAGGCTTTTAGTTGGGCTCAAAGGATTCTTTGTCTAGCACGCTTAGCTTCCTCTTAATCACATATAGATCCTATTCTCTGCTCTTGCTTTCTAGATGAGTGTTAGGATTCGAAAGTCTAACCAAAGCTTGCTATTGGTCAAATGGCAAAAAATGGAACTAAAGGACTGTTTGGAGAATACCCCACATCATCTCAAATCATAGAGAAGAACAGATAGACCAGCATGGCGTGTTCATAACCGCCTCATGCACCTACTTCCAAACTAGGCCCACCCGGTAAAGGTGGGGTTAAAAAACAAGGGGCTTGGTTAGATTTTTACTCGAGTAATTGGATTCGGACACAAAAACACTGCAATAACTATAATATAATTTTAAAATTATGAAGCCAACAACAATAACAAAGCCTTCTCCCAGCTACAAGTTCACCAAATCCTCATCGGTATCTATATCTGCCCGTCAAACTAATGGACCATCACAAAATTATTCCAAGTAAATCATTGATCATGCATCTCGGCTATTCACAAAGTGCTATATTGGTGGTGTTGGTGGTATTACAAAACACGGAGAGTCGAATTCTCATTTGCGTTAAAGCAATATATGCCTTGGCTTTTCGTAATGGAAATCCAAATGAATAGAAAGCAATCAAGCAGTCTTAGATCGACCAAATGTAAAAACACAGAAAATGATCAAAACTGAGTTTACAGTCAAATAAAAGAGAGAAGGAAACATAAACTTCATTTTATGACCATTCTACTAACAAAAATATATTCAGATAGAGATAGTAGCGAAAGCATGTAAAAACCAATCAAGTTGAAGTCTATATAAATGAAAAGATCAAATAGGAAACCTGCTTTCTCCCAGCATGAGAGAGGACACCTCCATATTTGAAGTACCTTTAAAGCTTCAACAGGCTGCTCCTCTTCACCTTCGCCACTATTTTTGGAACCTTAACCTACTTTGATGACTTTAACTGCACTTTCCCCTATATACCAGAAAAGTGTCAACCCTACAAAACACTGCACGATGGTGACATACATATGTCGGTTGATTACTCTATCTTCTACAATGATATCCAACAGAAAAAACATGCAACCTCAAGATTGCCATCGAAATGTTCTCGGAACAAAAACTATTGAGCAGCTTTGGGAGAAATAACGCCATAAACACACACCCTTGACTAATAAATCGTAATCTAAAAGACATTTAAGATATAGAAAGATTTAAAAAAACAGATAAACATAAATCAGCTGACATGTTAAATTTACCTCGTCAGATATTAAGGATCTAAAACATGTACCATGCTACAATATGAATTGCTTTAGGGAAAATCTATGTTGAGAAAACTTTCTACATCAAAATTCATTCTAACAAAGAACAAAATCCCACCACAAAGAGAAAAAGAAAAAACCGGGCTTCAGTAGAGCAAGCTCGCAACCACTCATTCCTCCTGATAGAGTGCTATTTAGGCAACTATCTATCCTTGTTCACGAAGTAGGTATATTACGAGTGAAATGCCTATCCTTTATCACTATAGTGGAGAAAAATTTCATCCCTTTCATGCCTTTAAAATTTGGAATGCAACTTCCTATTCAGACGACACCTAGTTATCCTAAAATCTTATTTGGAATAGAAATAGAATCATCGAAACTTAGCTTCTATTAGAAGTAGCTTAACATTAGAAGTAGCTTAACAAAGAAATTAGTCATCGAAACTTTGCTTCTATTAGAAGTAGCTTAATAATATAAACTTCTACCTGCTCTATACAAACGAAAAATCAAATAGGAAACCAGCT
>MJHO01000017.1:2678867-2740669 GCA_002076135.1 Xerophyta viscosa
GTATATAGTTCCTTGCCACATAGAGTGTCGATGTGGCTTACAGAGATATAAAATCCAAAGCAAAATTAAAAAAAAAAATTATTAAATTAAAAACAAAAATTATGTGCCGACCGGCACGGTCGGCACCGAGACGGTGCTGATCCGGCACTAAAACCATGATATGAATGCATTTACATAAAATCCTATGTATGTAGAAACTTGTTAACTTCTACATCAAATTCATTCTAACAAAGAATAGAACCTCCCAACACAAAACAGCAAAAGAAGAAATATAGACTCCATATTAGAAGCAATGCATACGCGTCTCTTGGCAACATAGTTCACTCCATGCCTAATAGAAGTATAGACTCCATATTTGTCGTTGGATTAATTTAGAAATACCTTAAATACATCGATTTGCATAGAATGAAAGACAAAAAGGTCAAGACAAGATTCCTTGAAGAACGTGTAAGTGTCTTTAATAGAGAGTAAAAAATGTTGAAGATCCATAACAAATCTTCAAATTGTGGTGTCTTAGTAACTATCAAAATGACATTTTCTAGTCAGCATATATGGTGAGTATGAACGGTGCGCTTCTTCCAATGAAGAGCAAAGTATTACCTCTTGCCTTGAGACACTCTCTCTGGGCTTTGTGTTATGATCTGGCAAAAGAAGATCCTATATAAGCTCTAAGAGTCTTTTGGTGGTGTGGCACACATTCACATACACAAGGATCGCTAGAGTCGCAGATTATGGAAGAACTGATCAATTCATGCCGATGTCGATAACAATGGAATCACAATGCAGTCACTAAGTTTAAATGTACCACAATTTTGTATGTGCATCAGACATACCATAATAGTTAGCAAACTTATATAACACCCACCTCCAGATTCCATATAAAGCGCAGCGCAGAGGGGAAACGTTCCTTAGCGGAAGGGGGTATACAAGTTTTTTACATAGATAAGTTTTTAGGCATGCAATGCTGTCTCAAGATAGCGTGGTTACCTGATTTGAACTCCTCTGTTTCCTTCATATGCTACCTACACCTATCTGCAAAGATAGGCAAGTTAGTTATCATTCAACTCAGCAAGCCACCCTGCAAGTATGTACAATCCTTCAGGCAGACTTTCTACAAAAGCTGCATGTCCATATGTTACTGATAGTGACACAAACACTTATTCAAATTAGAAATGTAACAACTATTGCAGCAAATTCTAGAGGTTAGCTGCAAAACCTATAAAGTTTCTACTTCGTGATGATCATTCTTCTATTAGACGTTCTATCTTTAAGGAGGATAATTAAATCCTTACAACACAACAAATACCCTTTGTTACAGATATTATCTGTTGAAACTTTTACTGACTATCTAAAAAAAGAAGAAAATAGATAGACGACACACATATAGCATGCGCCTTGCATACATAGAACATTATATGCATATTGCATGACCGTCTGGACCATGAATGCTGTAGGCTACCAAATAATTCACTATTACTTCTTGCATATCTATCCAAGCATTCTATTTGCTGGATGGAACTTTAGCAAAAAGACTTGCAGCATAAATAGCATGAACTGCATGAAGCAACCTATAGCCCAAAAACATACTAAGCTTGCACATTAACAAGCACCAAAACCCTTACGAAAACAAACAAGCATAAACGACAAATATTATGCATAACTCAACTGGGAAACCATAATTGGCCGCTGTCTAAAATCCAGATGATGTTATCAAGCAGATGGATCTCGTCAGCTGAATTTCTTGCTGTTGAAGTTTCTAAATTACTAAATAGGGCCAAAAAATGATTTTATGTAGTTGCTGAAACAGTGCACTTGTCAGTTGCAGCAATAGTTATTCAATCTCCAGTTACCAAATCTTGCACAGTTAAAGTGAACACATCAGAACTTGTAATTCGATCCGAACGACAATGGATACAGCTGGACATTTTTATTATGCTTCAGTGACCTTACCGAATAACAATGGATATACAAGTTTTTAAACTAGAAAGTTTAGGCATGCAATGCTGTCTCAAGATTGCGTGGTTACGTGATTTGAACTCTTCTGTTTCCTTCATATGCCACCTACACCTATTTGCAGTAGCAGTCCCTTCAGCAAGTTAGTTTTCATTCAACTCAAAATGCGACCTGCAAAATTATATACAATCCCTTCAGCAGACTTTCTTACGAAAAGCTCTTGTCCATAGTTATGATAATCAAATCAAAATTTATTAAACAAGACAATGTTAGTGACAGCACGACATTTCACAGAATTAGAAATGTATAAATTATTGCTGAAAATTCTAGAGATTATCTGCAAAAACTATAAAGTTTCTACTTCGTGATGATCAATCTTCTGTTAGACGTTCTATTCATTAAGAAAAAGAATTAAATTCTTACAGTGCACTTGTCACTTGCAGCAATAGTTAATTTAATCTCCAGTTAGCAAATCTTGCACAGTTAAAGTCAACACATCAGAACTTGTAATTTGATCCCAATGAAAATGGATACAGCTGGACATTTTTTTTATGCTTCAGTGACCTTACCTGAAGATATTTCCTTAGCGGATTTTGAGCATCAAGAGAAAGAATATCATGCACTAGAGTAAAAACTTGTACTGCTGGGAATAAAGCTGGTGCGGCATAATCAACTATTGGAGTAAAGAACTCTGCTAATCCTGTGTGACAGAGCTCACAAGCGAGCTTATGATTCTCAAAGTAATGCTAAATCAGACTCTTCATTGATCCTCGCAGTTAGAAGTATGCTTGTTTGTATGGATGGAAGACAGAACAGTGTAACATTTATGAAGAAGTAAAGATGTTGAAGATGCATAGCAATCTTCAAATTGTGGTGTACCTAGTTGACTACCAGAGCGACTTTTTGTAGTCGCAAGCGATGGCAGACATACTTTGAGTGGCTTTGACTAAAACCATGATGTCAGACATACTTTTCCTAGACGTTAGTTTGGGAACTTTTGTCAGCAATAATGATGTAGAAGACCAAAAAGAGGTTATCCTGTAACATAGAGATTATCTTGTATAACAAGCAACTAGATAAAAAAGCGAGATATGTCACTTTCTGAAGAGAGGAGCAACGTCATCAAAGAAATAAGCCACAAGATAGTGTTCTAATTTGGTTTTGAGGCCCATTTATTTACTCATTGAGTCAAATATTTTCCTACCCTTCCTAACACGCACAGAGTAACCACAGCCGTTAAATGCCTACAAAAGTAGCGTAAGCAAATTTATACTCTTAGCTATTTTCTCATTATGGGTTTAAGGATGTGACAGTTATATTTTCGTCTAACAAATTTATTATGTTTTCTAGATTTTGCATCTAGAGAATGGTTGTTTGACACTACTGTGATTTTGGCACAGCGGAAGATGAGATTTGTGACTTAATAATTCAGCTTTATATTTATGGTAGGCCTCCAAATGCCCAAATAAAGGAATGGATCAAGTGATTGACAATAAGCTCACCCGCAACATGGTTTTGCAATCCATCCAAGCATGCTGATATCAATCTTCTGATATGTCTGTCTGCGTAATCTTTTTATCTGCTCATAACGAACGAACACACACACAATAAACCGTAGGCAAAAGTTTATGTACTTATGTGTTGCTCGCAGCCCTCTGCCAAAACTGCATATTTAGAGAAGTTTGAACACGTTAGATAAAATATCAGATGTTTCTGCATTTTAAGGAGGCAGACTGGAAGCTGTATATGTGTTTTAGAGGACTTGGAAGTCCTTGCAAGGACAACACATGCAGATTCGCGGTGGAGTCTCACTTGCAAGGAGAAGGGTTACATCAATTCTCAGAATCAGCTTCACCTTCAGAGTCTTTAGTTTCTTCCAGTATCCTATAAGCTTCATGCTCCTTTTTTTATTGGACCTGAAACCATTCAATGGTTTTTAGATAAAGACATTGTATACAGCACACATTAGAATGATGAGCGAGATGATTGGATGTTAAACTTTTGTTAGCATAGAGTATCGTTGGCTTTCAGAAATACTACATTTTGCTATCAGCGGCTCTAGGAATTGCCTCCCGTGTATTATTTGTACTTCTTCATAAGCATGATTTGCAATTATCATCTTCTCCCTAGAACGTCAGGTTCTATGGCTCGCGGCGACTTTGTCATGTGTGATGCTCCATAATTTTAGAATATCCTAACTGCTGCCGGCAACACATTGAGGAACTCACAGTCAGGCCATCAGAAAATACCCAAAACTCTAACAGACAAGTATAGGAGTTATTCAAACTGTCAAAGAGTTTTTGATAAGATATTCGAAGTCTAATGAAGCTTACTTAGACCGACAATACGATATATTTCTGAGGTAAGAGCTGAAATCTAAGTTAACTTTTGCACATGTTTCTCACGAATCATTGGAATTCAATCTCTTAAAGGCATTAGAACATCATTATGCTGCTTCTCTAATACTTTTGAGGGTTGCTCGCTTGACATAAGCAACCTGGAAAAGGTTTGCTAATAACCAAAAAAATATCGTGAGGCTACAGATTTACTTACACTTTAACAATTTAACAAAGTTTTTGGCCAATTTTTCACAACCGTTTCGTACTCTTTTAGCATATGTCTGGTTTCATCAAACAAAGTTTCAGCAAAGGGAGACGCTGAATAGTTTTTTGTTATTCCAGAGCATTGCATCTGTAGAAAGTAGACTACTAAGTTTAATCTAGATCATTTGGGTTTGAAAGTCACAGCCATCTAGTAGTTGACATATCTGAATTTGGAATGTGCACAGACTTTTACTGGTTAAGAAATAAGAGAACCTTTTTCACTTTGTAAAGATCAAGGAAGAGGGCACTGCTTGTATTCAGACCATTATGTAATGGTGGAACAAGTCCCTCGAATGTACACTTCCATGCACTAGGCTGCAGACAAGAATAGAAGTGTAATTTTTAATCTATGCGTAATAAGAGCTCATACAAAAAGATGGTTATTTACCTGATGTGCCAGGAACTTAGCTTCCTTTCAAAATCAACAGTTGCCATCAAAAGTGCGGACGCATGTGCTGATGGTTTTGGTACTGAGCCTTTTGCTTCGTCAGTGCCATAAAGCGAAGCCGTTACGGTAGGCAAATCCTATTGGAAAAAACCTAAGGAAGAAAGGAAGTAGAAAAGTAAAAAGGAAAAACAAATAGAAAGTAATAAAGCTTAATAGATAAAGAATGAAATAGCTATATAGAACCATATGCCCTTAACACCTGGGAAGTACATGTTGATTGTGAATTTTGATATCTGCTTGAGTTTCACAGCTTATATTGATGCAAAGTTCCTTCATTTCGAGATAAGATGCTGTTGAGGATAGTCATGGGGTCGTTAGAAATCCAGTCTGCAAGATAGCAGTTAGTTTTGATTCAAACTCCAACAAGCATCTGCAAAAGTCAAATTCCTCAACAAAGTTCCCTAGAAATAGCTCATGTCCTTAGTCATGATAATCAAATCCCAATTTTTCAAACAAGACAATGTTATGACAGTAATTCTATTCAGAATTAGAAAGTAATAGTTGCTGAATATTCTAGAGATTGAGCTGCAAAACCTGCACAATTTCATTTTCATGAAGGTCATTCTCTTGTAGGACGTTCTATTGTTGAAGAGAAGAAATTACCTTACCTGAAGATATTTCCTTAACGAAATTTGAGCATCAAGAAAGAATATCAGGTTCTACAGTAGAAAGTGTACTGCTGGCAATAAAGCTGGTGCATCATAATCCACTACTGAGTAAAGAAACTCTGCTAATCCTGTGGGACAGAACTCATCAAGCGACTTATAATTCTCTAAGTTAATTGCTACTAGACTCTTCACTTTGCTCCTCACATTCCAGAAGTATGCTTCTCTGCATGGACGAAAGACAAAAAGGATACAACATCGAGATCCTTGAAGGACAGTGTAATGTCAATGTAGAAGTAAAGATGTTGAAGATGCATAACAATCTTCAAATTGTGGTGTTCCTCATTGACTATCAGAGTGACATTTTGCAAGGCATGGTGTACATGAAAGTGCTTCTTTCCAATGAAAGCATAGCACTTGCTTCTTCCCTTGAGAGACTTCTCTCAGCACTTGCTTTTATAATTGGCAAAAAAATATCGTATATAAGATCTAAGCAGTCTTTTGTTGATGTGGCAACATTCATGATACAGCAAAGATACCGGAACGCACAATGCAGTTGTTAAGTTTAAGATGTACTCCAATTTTCTATAAGGGTCAGATATGCCATACTAATCAGCAAACTCATCTAACAACCACCTCCATATATATATATATATATATATATATATATACACACGCAAATTTTGGAATTGAAAGTTTGGACAGCAATGCTGACTTAAGTACTAAGTCATAAACAAGGGTTTCTACATGAATAGTGCCATGCATAGTGATGAAGAAATAAGATGGCCATCAATTGGAAAAGAGAAGGCCTGTCAAGACAAATTAATTTTGAAAGGCACATCAAGATAGCAAAATCTCAAAGTTTGCAACAAGCGAATTGATTTTTTTTTTTTGTTCTAAACTAAAAAAACAAAATGAAGTATCAAGCAAATTGATTTTTTTGTTCTAAACTAGAAAAACAAAATGAAGTAACATATACTTGTGTGGATCTCGTCATGCTAGAAGCATCTGATATAGTCGTACAGAGTTGGATCTTTCCAATGCACTCATTATTGAAGTACATGGGCTACCATCAAGCTACTTCACTTTGTTGTTTCTAAAATTCTCAGCTCACAAAGCATAGAAAACAATCAGAGAGTTAACTATCGAAGATGCTATTTATAATAGAGAAAGTTGCATACATGAAAATCAGCCAGTGTTGAGATTCGATTTTCAGATCGACCTTGTGAAATCTTGTTAATATCCTGGATATCTGTCAGAAGAACATCATATTGGTTTCTGGAAAGCTGAACAGTAACAATTAGAGGCATCTTTCCATGCATAAGCATATGGCACCAGAAACATACAATTTGAGTATATTTCATGTTTTACTCTAGTGAAGGCAAAATCCAACACCAACTACAACCTTCTTTAGAATATAAATTTGGGTCTCTTGATGGCTGAAAGTAATTGGAAAAGTTACAACCTTCTTTTAGAACATAAGAATACTGTAGCATAAATAAAACGTCGAGTTCTTATTGCAAGAAGCAGGCATCCAATAAACATGATAGAAGAACTCACAACACATAAGAGTTCCGAATATCCAGGTTTCAAACAAACAGATGATCGCTACATCCTCATTTGAGCTTTTCAATTGTAAGAAGCCAAGAAAGAAGATTCTGCAGAACTTAATGGGATTAGCTCTAGAAACAGTGATTACTTATTTCACTAGATGAAAATCAGAGTTTTGATCTCCACTTGTAGGAACAACAGGAAGTGGTGTTGCTTTTAATGTATTAATGCTGACTTTTCAGCACTGCAAAACCGATGAACATGTTCGGCCCCGACTTGCATATGCATGGATCTTTGAGAATAGTAGCAGGAAGCTTTCCTCTTTTTGCCAGAATCCAGTATCATTTTCACCAAAAGATTAATCAAATTCAGTAATATCCAAAATACAAGACATATGTAACCGTTCAAATACGAATGTTAAAATACTTATGATGTTTGTTTTGAGAGCCAGTATCATGTTGCTTTGATGTTTATCTAGATGAGACATTTTGAATTGCTGTATAGGAACCGAAATGCATATGGATATGCATTAACTAATAGGTCATAAGATATGAACTATAGTTACGACCTTTTTTTTAAAAGGTCATAAGATCTGAACGCCAGCTATCATAGGGCTTGCTAAGTGTATAAATGCATTAATTAAGGGAAGAAAAAGTGACATTTTCTTGTCTCCTGAACTTATGGTTGTCCTGCTTCTCCACAAAACTGGTTGAACTTGTTGCATAAGTATTACAAAACAATACCTAGCCACTAGCACCGAATTGGTCTAGCTTAATCAATTCCTCACCAACTTCTCTTGCTATGCTGATCTTGTTATGCACCCAGCATGCCCCAATCAATGAAGCCTAGAACAGCCATGTTACACTCACTTTTTGGCATCTGACATACTACTATTTTTTATTCCTCAATGAGTCCAGCACGACCCAGAATGTCAAGTAGGCATGAGTAGTGTTCTTATTTTTGTTTTCTGCCCAAATACTTTGCCCATTGAGTCAAATATTTGTTTACCCTTTTTAATAAGACCAAAGTGACCACAAGCCGTTAAAATGCCTATGAAAGCAATGTAAGCAAATTTATAGTCCTCACTATTTTGTCATTATGGGTTTAGGGACGTGACATATACCTTCCTATAACAAATTATTCTGTTTTCTAGGTTTTGCATCTAGAGAAAGTAGTTTGAGGCTACTATGACTTTGGCATAGCATAAGATGAGATTTTGTGACTTATAATTACCAGCGTTATATTTATGGTGAACCTCCAAATGCCCAGATAAAGGAGTATCAAGAGATTGACAGTAAGCTGCACCGCAACGTGTTTACAAATCCATCCCACCATAATGGTATCAATCTTGTGATATGTCTTGCTAAGCAAACGCACAAGACCGTGGCAAATCTTTTAGGTAACCATTCTGCTCCAACCCTCTGCAAAACTGTATACTTAGAAAGTTCAACGGGCGAAAGATAGTCGTATTTGCATTTAAAATAGACTGGAAGCTGCAGCTTCTTTTTAGGACCTTGGAAGTCCCTCCCCCATTGCTAGGGATAGTCTTAATTATTTTGTCAACAAGTTGCGACGTTATTTTTGTCTTATATTAATTTGTATCCAGTAAATCTTTGTTATGCATAGTTGAAGTTTATGATAGTTCACAAACCTGCTACCCATAGGCATAATCTTTATTTGAAGATAGTCACTGTTCAAGGTGTGGATGCCTAGATTTCACTTCTTTTACAGAAAAGAAAAAGCTGGAAACAGAGGCTTATGGTAGCACAAAGCTTCTTTTGAAAAATTCCTATGGGGCGAACGCTGACGGTAACGTATTCCCGTAAAATATCTCAGGGACCCTCCCCACCCGACTTCGTATTCCCACCCTGTCAATTTGAGGTCTACATGGGACAAGCGCTGATGGTAACGCGCACATGCGCCCCCCACCTCCAACATGCGACGGGGAATTTCGTCTAGGAGTCAGGCTTAGGGTAGTTTCCTCCTGGATAGAGCCGGGGCAGGGATGACGACATTGCCCGTTTCTCATAAAAAAAAGAAAAAAAAAAGCAAACTTGAAGTAGTAGTTTCTACTTTCACCTGTTCCATTCTGTCACATAATCCACGGAGAACTGCCACAAAGATCCTGTTAGAGAAAGCACCATGTAGATTGCGTATGGAATCTGTTACTTGCAAGGAAAGGGATTGCATGATCATAAGAATCTCAGCTTCACCTTTAGCTTCTTTAGTTGCTTCCAGTAAACCATTAAGCTTCATGCTACTGTTCGATTGCACCTGAAACCATTTCAATAGTTTTTAGATAGATATTGTCATAACCATGCAGAATGTTAATGAATGAATGGGTGTTAAATTTTTTTATATAGAGTATAATTGGTTTCAGAAGTACTAACATTTGCTATCCGCTGCTCAATGATTGCTTCCATGTTTCTGCTCCATAGATGTCAGGTTCTTGTCAACGGCGTTTGTCATGTATGATGCCCATGATTTTAGAATCTCGTCACCTCTACCATGCAACACAATCTCGTCACCGTATTAAGAAAAAATACCAAACTCTAACAAACAAGTCAGGAGTTATTCAAATTGTCAAAGTTGTATTGAGTTTTTGATAAGATATTCATGTGCAATGAAGCTTACTTGACCGGGAACGATATATACCGAGGTAGACTGATGTCTCGTCAACTTCTGCACATGTTTCTCAAGCATCTTTGGGATACCATTTCTTAAAGGGATTAAAACATCATTAAGGTGCTTTTCTAATGCTTTGATGATTGCTCGCTCGACATCAGCAACATCCTGGGAAAGGTTTGCTCTTAACAAACAAATATAGTTTCTGCGGTAAAAGGCTACTGATTTACTTACACTTTCTGTATTTAACAAATATTGTGGCCATCTTTTTCACGATCGCCTCGTACTCTTTCAGCAAAGCTCTGATTCATTATACAAGTTTTCAGCAAAGGGAGATGCTGAATAGTTTGTTATTATTCCAGAATCCAGAGCATTGTGCATGTAGAAAGTAGGCTAGTAAGCTCGATTTCTAGATCATTTGGGTTTGAAACTCACGTCGCCCAGTAGTTGATGTGTCTGAATCTGGACTCTGCAGAGTTTTACTGGTAAGAAAAAAGTAAACCTTTTCCAATTTGCAAAGATCAACAAGGTGAAGCCGCATTATGTAATCGTGGACAAGTACCTTGAATGTACACCTCCATGCACCGGATGCAGACAAGAACAAAAGCTTAATTTACTCTTCTACGTAATAAGAGCTCATACAACAAGATGGTTACTTAAAAGGCATGGAAATGACGAACAATCAACCAACAACTATAGGTATAGCTTTGCTTGCCAAAAAAAAAAAAAAAAAAAAAAAGAATACAACAAAAACAATTGGAAGGTTTTCTTTACCTGATGTGCCAGGAATCTAGCTTCCTTTAAAAAACAGCAGTTGCAATCAAAAGTGCGGACACGTGCTGATGGCCTTGATGGAGCGCATGATACTTAAAAGGTACTGAGCCATTTGCTTAGCTCAGTCCTATAAAGCAAAGCTGTTATGCTTGGAAAATCTAATGAACTGAAGGATGAAAGGAAGTAAAAAAGTTAAACGCAAAAACAAACAGAAAGTAATTCTAGAATAATGTTTTCTTATGTAGAGATCAATAATGCGCTTTTCTAACGGTTTGATGATTGGCCTCGCTTTGACAACGCACGCAACTGGAAAAGTTGTTTCTTAAAAACAATAACCTTTCTATGGTAAGAGGCTACTGATTTACCTACACTTTTTATATTCAACAAATATTGTGGCCATCTTTTTCACGATCGCCTCGTACTCTTTCAGCAAACCTCTGATTCATTATACAAGTTTCCAGCAAAGGGAGATGCCGAATAGTTTGTTACTATTCCAGAATCCAGAACATTGTGTATGTAGAAAGTAGGCTAGTAAGTTTGATTTCAAGATCATTTGGGTTTCAAACTCACGTCGCCCAGTAGTTGACATGTCTGAATATGGAATCTGCAGATCTTTACTGGTAAGAAAAAGAGAACCTTTTCCATTTTGCAAAGATCGAGAAGGTGAAGCTGCGTATCTTGAATCCAGACCATTATGTAATCGTGGAACAAGTTCTTTGAATGTACACCTCCATGCACCATACTGCAGACAGGAACAAAAGCTTAATTTACTCTTCCACGTAGTAAAAGCTCATACAACACGATGGTTACTTAAATGTAGGCATAGCTTTGCTTGCCAGACTACAAAAGTGCGAACATGTGCTGATGGAGGGCATGATACTTAAAAGGTACTAAGCTTTTTGCTTAGCTCAGTGCTACAAAAACAAAGCCATTATGCTTGGAAAATCTATTGAACTGGAGGATGAAAGGAAGTAAAAAAGCTAAACGAAAAAACAAACAGAAAGTAAGAAAGCTTCTCTGCATAATTCTCATCAAGTGACTTATAATTTCCAAAGATAATTGCTAATAGACTCTTCACTTGATCCTCGCATTCTAGAAGAATGCTGCTCTGCATAGATGAAAGACAAAAAAGGTACAACACCAAGATCCTTGAAGACAGTGTAATGTCTATGTAGAAAATGTTGAAGATGCAGAGCGAAGTTCAAATTGTGTACTTAGTTAACTATCAAAGTGATATTTTGTAGTCGCAATATGGTGAGTATGAAGGTGCTTCTTGCCAATAAAAGCAAAGTACTTACCTCTTGCCGTGAGACACTCCTCTCTGCCTTTGCTGTTATAATTGGCAAAAGAAGATCCTATATAAGCTCTAAGCAGTCTTTTGTGGTGTGGCAACATTCACATACAACAAGGATACCTAGAGTCCAATATAAGCAAGATGATCATTCATGTCGACTTGTAGATAAATGGAATGCACAATGCAGTCACTAAGTTTAAATGTACCTTAATTTTGTATAAGCATTAGACATACCATAATAGTCAGGAAACCAATCTAACAACCACCTCCAGATTCCATATACACATGTGTTTAGATTGAAAAAGTTTGAGCATGAATGCTATCTCATTATCAAGTCATAAACAAGGGTTTCTAGAGGAATAGTGCCCTGCATAGTGATGAAGAAATAAGTTCGCGATGAATTTAGAAAAGAGAAGCCTGTCAAAATAAATTGATTTTAAAAGGCACATCAAGATAGCATGGTTACTTGATTTGAACTCATCCGTTTCCATCATATGCCACCTATACCTCTTTGCAGCAGCAGTCTGCAATGATAGGCAAGTTAGTTTTGATTCAACTCAAACAGCCACCCGCAAAAGTAGGTACAATCCCTTCAGCAGACTTTCTTACAAAAAGCTCATGTCCATAGTTATGATAATCAAATCCCAATTTATTAAACAAGACAATGTTAAGTGACAGAAACTATATTCAGAATTAGAAATGTAATAGTTATTGCTGAAAATTCTAGAGATTGAGTTGCAAAACCTATAAAGTTTCTGCTTCATGATGAAGATAGTGCCCGTTTCTTAAAAAATAAAATAAAATGCAATATTTGAAGTAGTAGTTTCTACTTTTACCTATCCCATTCAGTCCCAGAAACCATCGGGAAATGCTACGAAGATTGGATGTTAAATTCTTTTACATGTTAATGTTAGCGAATGATTGGATAGAGTATAATTGTCATACCCATGTAGAATGTTAGCGAATGATTGGATTTTAAATACTCTTACATTGGTTTCAGAATACTACATTTGCTATCAGCTGCTCTAGAATTACCTCCATGTATCTTTGTAATTCTTTCATAACATGATTGTGACGCCATTCATCTGCACCCTAGATGCTAGAAATCTCAACTATACTGTGCAACACATCGAGAAACCTTTTCACCATATTCAGAAAAAATACCAAACTCTAACAGACAAGTACAAGAGTTATTCAAACTGTGAAAGTTGTATCGAGTTTTTTATAAGTTATTCATGTCAAATGAAAGCTTACTTGACTGGGTAAGATATATGTTGAGGAAGACTGACATCTCGTCAACTTCAGCAAATGTTTCTCATGAATCTTCAGAACATCATTATGCTGCTTCTCTAATGCTTTGAGGATTGCTCGCTTGACATACAGCAGCAACCTGGAAAAGGTTTGTTCTTAAATAACAGACAAATAAACGTTTCTATAGGTAAGAGGCTACTGAATTTACCTTACACTTTATAAATTCAACAAATTTTGTGGCCAACTTTTCACAACCGACTCGTACTCTTTTAGCATATGTCTGGTTTCATCAAACAAGCTTTCCGCAAAGGGAGACGCTGATAGTTTGTTGTTATTCCAGAGCATTGCGTCTGTAGAAAGTAGATTAGTAAGTTCGATTTCTAGATCATTGGGTTTGAAACTCAGTCTCCCAGTAGTTGACATGTCCGAATTTGGAATGTGCACAGACATTTTACTGGTTAAAAAATAAGAGAACCTTTTCGACTTTGCAAAGCTCAAGGAAGTGGCATATCTTGAATCCAAACTATCATGTAATGGTAGGAAGAAAGTCCCTTGAATGTACAACCTTCCATATACTGGACTGCAGACAAAGAATAGAAGTGTAATTTTTAATGTTCTGCATAATAAGAGCTCATACAAAAAGAATGGTTACTTAAAGAAGGCCACGGGAATGACGAACAATCAGCCAATAACTATGTACAGCTTCGCTTGCCAGACTACAATAAAAACAATTGCAAAGTTTTCTTTACCTGATGTGCCAGGAACTTAGCTTCCTTTCAAAATCAGCAGTTGCCATCAAAAGTGTCGACACATGTGCTGATGGTTTTGGTGGAGGCATATTGCTAAAAAGTACGGAGCCGTTTGCTTAGCTTAGTGCTATGAAGCGAAGCCGTTATGGTAGGCAAATCTATTGAACTAAAGGGAGAAATGAAGTAGAAAAGTTAAAACGAAAAACAAACAGAAAGTAATAAAGCTTAGTAGACAAAGAATGAAATAGCTATATAGAACCATATGCCCTTAACACCTGGGAAGTAATGTTGATTGTGAATTTGATATCTGCTTGAATTTTTCTGCTTATATTGATGAAAAGTTCCTTCATTCGAGATATGCCATTGAGATAGTCATGGGATCAGTTAGAAATCCAGCGAGGTTGCTCGGTATGAACTCATCTGTCTCCATCGTATGCCATCTGCACCTCTTTGCTGCAGCAGTCTACAAAAAAGATAGGCAAGTTAGTTTTGGTTCAACTCCAACAGGCATCTGCAAAAAGTACAATTCCTTCAACATAGTTCCCTATGAAAAGCTCATGTCCTTAGTCATGATAATCAAATTCCAATTTATCAAACAAGATAATTTTAGATGATAGTAATTCTATTCAGAAATAGAAAGTAATAGTTGTTGCTGAATATTCTAGAGATTGAGCTGCAAAACGTATAGAATTTCTAATCATGAAGATCATTCTCTTGTAGGACGTTCTTTTGTTGAAGAGAAGGAACTACCTTACCTAAGATATTTCCTTAACGAAATTTGAGCATCAAGAAAGAATATCAGGCACTAGAGTAGAAAGTGTACTACCGGCAATAAAGCTGGTGCAGCATAATCCACTATTGAGTAACGAAACTCTGCTAATCCTGTGGGACGGAACTCATCATGCAACTTATAATTCTCAAAGTTAATTTCTAATAGACTCTTCACTTTGATCCTCGCATTCCAGAAGTATGCTTCTATGCAGGGATGAAAGACAAAAAAGGTACAACACAAAGATCTTTGAAGAATAGTGTAACGTCAATGTAGAAGTAAAAATGTTGAAGATGCATAACAATCTTAAAATTGTGGTGTACCTCGTTGATTATCAGAGTGGCATTTTGCAGAGCATGTGAACATGAAAGTGCTTCTTTCTAATGAAAGCATAGCACTTGCCTTTTCCCTTGAGAGACTTCTCTCAGCACTTGCAAAAGAATATTCATGATACAGCAAAGATACCAGGACTGCAATATAAGCAAGACAATCATTCATGTCAAGTTGAAAATAAATGGAACGCACAACGCATTTACTAAGTTTAAGACGTACTCCAATTTTGTATAAGGATCAGATATGCCATACTAACCAGTACACTCATCTTAACAACCACCTCCATATATATATGCAAGTTTTTGAATTGAAAGTTTGAACATGCAATGCTGCCTCAAGTACTAAGACATAAACAACGGTTTCTACATGAAGAAATAAGACGGCCATGAATTGGAAAAGAGAAGGCCTGTCACACAAATTAATTTTGAAAGGCACATCAAGATAGCAAAATCTCAAAGTTTGCAACAAGCAAATTGATTTTTTTTGTTCTAAACTAAAAAACTAAATTAAGTAACAAGCAAATTGATCTTTTTTGACTAAAAAACAAAATGAAGTAACATATACTTGTGTGGATCTCGTCATGCCAGAAGCGTAAGATATAGTATTACAGAGTTGGATCTTTTCAATGCCCTCATTGAAGTATGTGGGCCACCATCAAGCTACTTCACTTTGCTGTTTCTAAAATTCTCAGCTCAGAAAGCATAGAAAAAAAATCAGAGAAAGTTAACCTAACATCGACCTCATTAAATCTTGTTAATATCCTTGATTTTTGTAAAAAGAACATCATATTGGGTCTCTGGAATGCTGAAAGTAACAGTAACAGTTAGAGGCTTCTTTCAATGCATAAGAATATGACACCAGAAACATGCACTTGCATATAGTTCATGTTTTAATTTAAAGTGAAGCAAAATCCAATCAACCAAGGACTTACAACCTTCTTTTAGAATATAAAATTTGGGTCTTCCTTGGCTGGCTGAAAGTTAATCTGGAAAAGTTGCAAGCCTTCTTTTAGAACATAAGAATACAGCAGCATAAATAAAACGTTGAGTTCTTATTGTAAGAAGCAGTATCCAATAAACCATGAACTAGAAGTAACTCACAACACATGAGAGTCCGAAGATCCAAGGTTTCAAGCAAACGATGATCCTACATCCTCATTTGAGCTTTTCAATTGTAAGAAGCATGAAAGAGATTCTGCATAATTAATGGGATTAGCTCCAACCAGTGATTACTTATTTCGCTAATGAAACTTTTGAAATTTGATTTTATTTTTGTAATTTTTATTAAAAATAATTCAAAAGAAAAAATATCCTTTTGATCTCCCCTTCAGCACAACAACAGGAAGTGATGCTGCTTTTAATGTATTAATGTGACTTTTCAGCACTGCAGAAACACGACGAACATGTTCGTCCCCGACTTGAATATACATAGATCTTTGAGAATACCAGCAGGAAGCTTTTCTCTTCTTGCGAGAATCGGGTATCTTCTCCACTAAAAGATTAATCAAATTAATATTCCAAAATAAGAGACATATGTAATAGTTCAGTAAAACTTCAAAGTAGTTATGATGTTTGTTATGAGGGCCAGTACCACGTTGCTTTGATGTTTAGCTAAATGAGACATTTTGAATTGCTGTATAGGAATCAAAACGCATATGGAAATGCATTAACTAATGGGTCATAAGATATGAACTTCAGCTACGACCTTTTAATAGGTCATAAGATCTGAACGCCAGCTATCATAGGGCTTGCTAAGAGTAAAAATGCCCTAATTAAAGGGAAGAATAAGTGACATTGTCTTGTCTCCTAAACTTATGGTTGTCCTGCTTCTCCACAAAACTGGTTGTATAAGATTCTTACAATTGATTCTTGAACCACAACAAAAGCATTTAATTTTAGGCATAAAATGAATAAATCAGTAATAAAGAAATACTGCTTGAAAGGACTAGACGTAAGCAATGTATGTAAAGAATACAAATCATCAAGAAGTTGAGCATTTGCAAAAGGTTGTACCAGAAAATGCATTTTCCAACTCATCATGTAAGAAACAAAGTGAAATTACTTATAGTTATTGTGTATATTGGACTACCTTCCACTTCAATTTGCCTAAAGACTTTCTTTTGCTTGTGTTCATTGGGTCCATCTCACCTATCGGCCTGCTTTCCTTCTCCTTGCAGATCTTTCAAATAATTTTGCATACCGAAAGGCATCACGGAGGACCACGCATTCATCACGATGGAATTTAGGTGCCTCCATACGGTTTCTGGACCACGCATTCTGACACAACCGAAAGCATACTTCATAAGCTACAAAAGTTTGCCAAGCAGCCTGAGCACTGTGAAGACAACCACATGTAAGAAACAAGTAACAGAAGGTAATGTTACAAGTAGAGAAATCATTTTTGAAGTATATTGGCTACCATCTAGCTACTTCACTTGGATGTTCCTAAAATTCATCAGTGCATAAAGTTAAGAAAGCAATCTTCATAAGGGATCCCCTACCAGAGATATACTATTTGTGATAGAGAAGGTTGCATACATGAAAATCAGCAAGTGTTCCAATTTGAATTTCTGCTTGACCATGTGAAGTCTTGTTCATATCCTGGATTGCTATCAGAAAAACTCATATTGCTCTCTTGGGAAGCTGAAAGTAATACTAGCAGCTAGAGGCATCTTTCGGTGCATATGAATATGGCAGTAGAAGTGTACATTCATTGATTTTTTTTTTTGTTGTTAATTTAAATGAAGCAATGTCCAATAACCTGGATAGAAGATGAAATATAGAAATCGGTTTCTGCTGCTGAAAGTTTCTAAAAATTACAACTTAACATAAGAGTACAAGCGCACAACTAATTGTTGAGTTAATTATTGTAAGAAGCAGTAATCCACGTACCATTAACTGAAAGTAGCTCACAACACATGAGAGTCTGAAGATCAAGGTTTCACGCAAACATATGATCCTGCATTTTTGAAACAAGCATGAAAGAGATTCTGCATAAATAATGGGTTTACTCTAGACACAGTACTACTTATTTTACTAATGATAACTTCGGGGTTTGATTGATGTGACGGTTGCTTTTAATTTATTAATGTGACTTTTCAGCCCTGCAAGAAACAGTACTTGAATACTACCATAGATTCATTCAGAATAGCAACACGAAGCGTTAACGATGAAATCCTTTTTCAACCCAAAAAATTAATCAAGTCACATAATATTCCCAAAAAAAAGACATGCAATAGTTCAGAGGAACTTCAAAGTACTTGGGATGTTTGTCAAGAGGGCCAGCCCTAGTACTACTTTGTTTTGAATCTAAAATGAAACATTTTGAATTGTTAGTAGAACGGGGAACCAAGACTGAACTTCAGCTACAACGCTTTTACTAGGTCATATAGGTCTAAACTGTCATCTATCACACGGCTTGTTATGAATATAGAATGATACTAGTTAGAACGAGCAGAATAAGTGACATTTTTCTTGTTTCTTGGAACTTATGGTTAAAATTGCTTTCTACTAAAGCTAAGTTGTATAGATTCTTACAATAGATTCTTGAACCACAACAAAAGCATTAATACTTAGGATACAACGAATAATTCAGTAAGAAACAGACACTGCTTGAAGGGCTAGATGTATGTTTTATATAAAAGAAAAGAAATCATCAAGAAGAAGTTGAGCATGTGTAAATGATTGAACCAGAAAATGTATTTTTCAACTTATCATGTAAGAAACAAAGTGAAACTACTTATAGATATCGCGAATATTGGATTACCTTTCACTTCAATTTTCCTAATGTCTTTCATTTGCTAGCGTTCATCACCCGGTCCATCTGTTATCGGCTGCCTTCCTTCTCTGCTGTGACCGTTGAGGTTGAATGTTTAGAACCATTTTGATAATATCGCAAAAAGTAAAGTACATGCTCTTTAGACGGTACATAAGACTCTATGTATATGCATATTGTAGAGCTTTCAAACAATTTTGTGTACCCAAAGGCATCCCGGACGACATGGCATTCATCTCAAAGGAATTCAGGTTCCACCATGACAGTTTTCTGACGCACGCATTCCGAACATGACAAAACATGCATCATTATTGCTACATAAAGTTGCCAAGCATTCTTGACACGTGAGACACCACGTGATGAACGAAAACAAGTAACAAAGGTAATGTTACAATAGATGAACATCTATTCTCTGGGAGTATATTGGCCACCATCTAGCTACTTCACTTTGAATTTCTGCTTACCATGTGAAATCTTGTTTATATCCTGGATTGCTATCAGAAAAACATCATATGTGACTTCTCTAGAAGGCTGAAAGTAATACTCGCTGTTTGAGGCTTCTTTCAGTGCATAAGAATATAGCAGCAGGAGCATTTGTTCGTTGAGTATTTTTTTTAATATAAATGAATCAATGTCCAGTAACCAGGATGGAATGGAGAATATAAGATTCCATTTCCTGGTGGTTGAGATTAATGTAAAAATTACAATCTTCTTTTCGAACATAAGAGTATAGCAGCGTAAATAATTGTTGAGTTCTTATTGTAAGAAGCACTATCTAATAACCATAACAGTACACACACATTGAGAGTCTGAGAGATCAAGGTTTCAAGCAGAACATAGTGATCCTGCATCCTCATTTGAGCTATTCCGTTTGTAACAAGATTATGGAAGGAGATTCTTGCAGGAAATATGGGTTACTCTAGATAACTGTGACTACGTTACTGGACTAAAGAAACTTCGAAGGCTTTGATCGACACCTTCAGGGCCAGCAGGAGTTGAGTTTGCTTTTTGATTTATGTAAGTGTGATTTTTAGCACCTGCAGAACTGACTTGAATTATACATAGATCTTTGAGAATAGATAGCACGAATCTTTAACCAAGATCCTTTCCACTAAAAGATTAATCAAGTTCAATAATATCCCAAAAAAAAGACATATGTACTAGTTCAGTTGGAATTTCAAAGTACTTATGATATTTGTTAAGAGGGCCAGCCGTAGTACCACTTTGCTTTGAATCAAAATGAAGCATTTGGAATTGATGTACAGGGACCAAAACGCATATGGAAATGTATTAGTTAATAGGTCATAACATATGAACTTCAGCTACAACCTTTTAATAGGTCATAAGGTCTAAACTTCAGCATCATAGGGCTTGTTTAGAATAGAAATGAACTAGATAAAGGGCAGAATAAGTGACAATTTTGTCTCATGAACTTATGGTTGTCAATGGTTCTCTAAGAACCGGTTAAATAAGATTCTTACATTGGTGTCTTAAAACCACAACAAAAGCATTAATATTTATGGATAAAATGAATAAATCAGTTAGAAACATATATTGCTTGAAGGACTAGACGTAAGTAATTTATTAAGAAAACAAATCATCAAGAAGGAGTTGAGCATGTGCAAAAGATTGAACCAAAAATGTATTTTTCACCTCATCATGTAAGAACCAAAGTGAAATTACTTATAGTTATCGCGAATATTGGATTACCTTCCACTTCCATTTGCCTAATGATTTTCGTTTGCTAGCGTTCACGGGGTCTATCTGTCCTGTCGGCCTGCTTTCCTTCTTCTTGCATGTGACGTTGAGGTTGGAGTTAGAACTTTTTGTAATCTGCAAAAAAGTAAAGTATGTGGTCTTTAGACAGTACATAAAACTATACGTGTATGCATATTGTAGATCTTTCAAACATTTTGTGTTTCCAAAGGCATCCCGGAGAACAAGGCACTCATCTCGAAGGAATTCAGGTACCTCCATAAGTTTCTGGACCACGCATTCCGACACAAACGAAAGCATGCATCATATGCTGCAAAAGTTTGCCAAGCGGTCAGAGCACTTTGAAGAGAATGACATGGTAAGAAAAAAGTAACAGAAGGTAATTTTACAAATAGAGAAACCATTCTTGAAGTATACTGACCACCATCTAGCTACTTCACTTTGATGTTCCTAAAATTCATCAGTGCAGCATGATTAGAAAGCAATCTTCATAAGGGATCCCCTATCAAAGGTATACAGAAAAACATCATTTTGGCTCTATGGGAAGCTGAAAGTAATACTAGCAGCTAGAGGCTTCTTTCAGTCCATAAGAATATAGCAGCAAAAGCATATGTTCGTTGAGTATATTTTTTAATTTAAACGAAGCAATGTCCAGTAACCAGGTTGGAAGGAGAATATAAATTTCCGTTTCCTGGTGGCTGAAATTAAGTAAAAATTACAAGCTTTTTTTTCAACATAAGGGTACAACAGCGCAAATAATTGCTGATTATTGTTAGAAGCAGTATCCAATAACCATAACCGAAGTACTCACAACACCTGAGAGTCTGAAGATCAAGGTTTCAAGCAAACATACGATCCTGCATTCCTCTTTTGAGCTTTTCTTTTTGTAACAAGCATGAAAGAATTCTGCAAGACATAATGGGTTTACTCTAGAAACATTGATTACATATTTTACTAATGGAACTTCAGAGGTTTGATCACACCTTCAGGGCCAGCAGGACGTGAGGTTGCTTTCAATTTATTAATGTGACTTTTCAGCACTGCAGAAACAGACTTGAATATACATAGATCTTTGAGAATAGATAGCACGAAGCTTTAACCAGAATCTTCTTCACTAAATGATTAATCAAATTCAATAATCTCCCAAAAAAAGACGTATGTAATAGTTCAGTAGGAACTTCAAAGTACTTATGATGTTTGTTAAGAGGGCCAGTCCTAGTACCACTTTGCTTTGAATCTAAATGAAACATTTGGAATTGCTGTACTGGAACCAAAACACATATGGAAATGCATTAGTTAATAGGTCATAAGATCTAAACTTCAGCTATCATAGGACTTGTTAAGAATAGAAATGGACTTGTATTAAAGGGCAGAATAAGTGACATTTTCTTGTCTTCTGAACTTATGGCTGTCTTGCTTCTCTGCAAAACTGGTTGTATAAGATTCTTATAATTGATTCTTGAACCACAAATAAAGCATTAATATTTAGGGATAAAACGAATAAATCTGTAAGAAACAAATACTGTTTGAAGGACTAGAGGTAAGTAATGTATGTAAAAACAAATCTTCAAGGAGTTGAGCATGTGTAAAAGATTGAACCAGAAAATGTATTTTTCAGCTCATCATGTAGGAAACAAAGTGAATTACTTATAGTTATCACGAATATTGGATTACCTTCCACTTCAATTTGCCTAATGACTTTCCTTTGCTAGCGTTCACAGGGTCCATCTGTCCTGTCATCCTGCTTTCCTTCTCCTTGGATATAACGTTGAGGTTGAAGTTAGAACTTTTAATAATCTGCAAAAAAGTAAAGTACATGGTCTTTAGACGGTACATAAAGCTACTATGGTATAGCATTTTGTAGATCTTTAACCAATTTTTGGGTGTACCCAATAGGCATCCCGGAGGACAAGGCATGTCAAATCTTGGAAGGAATGCCAGTCCTCATATGCTATCAGTAAAGTTTCTGGACCAGTGCATCTCAGACCAATCAAAAGCATGCATCATATACTTACAAAAAGTTGCCAAGGCAGTCTGAGCACTTGTAAACGATACCCACATCGACATGAAATAAGTTACAGAAGGTAATATTAACAGATATGAAATCAATAGAAGTCCTACTTCTACCAGGAAAGAATATTTAGAGCTATGGAGCCCCTCTCAAGAAAAATTCAGTAATTGTCCTGGTCATGTAGGAAGAATAATCTGATCTTCAAGTTCTTATCTCGAACAGGCAATCTGGCGTTTGGTCACTCGAACAGAAGCCCAGCTTCTTGTTTCATTTCCCTACCAGTGGAAGGCGCTAGGTGTCAAGTGTCTTCATTCCCTAGGGGTCATATGCTCATTGAAAAGATAATCCTGCAATCAACTTAGATTAATTGCCTGAGATTAACTTGTAAATTAGGACTGCTAAGCAAAAGAAAAGTAATGGATCCAACAAATATGTTTGTACACGTCTAGTGCGAAATCCTTTATGTTCCTTTGTAGTTGCACTTGAGAGAGAGTTTCTGAGGTGCCTCCATATAGTTTCTGGACCATGCATTCAGACACAACATAAAGCATGCATCATATGCTACAAAAGTTTGCCAAGCAGTTTGAGCACTGCGAAGATACCCACATGACAAGAAACAATTAACAGAAGGTAATATTACCAATATAGAAAGTTGAGTTAGAGGTATGGAGCTCTCAAAAATTAGTAACTGTACCTGGTCATGTAGGAAGATACTGATCTGCAAGGTTCTTATCTCGAAAAGGCATCTGGTCGTTGGCCAATCTCAAACAGAAGCCCTACTCTCTGTTACACTTCCTACCTTTGGAGGCGCACTATGTGTCCCAAGGTCATTATCCCTAGGGGTCATATGCTCATTGAAAAGATAATCCTGCTATCAACTTAGATTAATTGTCAGAGATTAACTTGTAAATTAGGACTGCTAGCGTCACGAAAGAAATTAATTGATCCAACAAATATGTTTATTCTACTAATTAATAAAGAAAATGATCACAGAGAACATATCTCATACATGTCTAGTGCGAAACCCTTTATGTTCCTTTGCAGTTGCACTTGAGACAGAGTTTCTTTGAGTACGAGGACCATCAGTTGTACAAGCAACGATGTTGGCCACATTAACTCTGAGGTTTTCTTTTGACAAACCCCGAAAAAGAGTGCTTCTCGGAGCATTACCTATGATGCTGATTGTTTCATTGCAACCAGATGTTCCACTAGTATTAGCCTCATCCATTCTACATTTCCTCCTTGATCTATCAAAATGGTAAGAGGAGTCAGCTGGATGGTGTTTCCATCTATCTCCAAAATGTGTCAAATACACCAGGGTAAGATTCATCGGGTGGCTGAGGTCGAACACTTTCCATACATCATCCATCAGAAGCTGGATAGATGGTGTGGTGAGGACCTAGCAATCCAGAGTGAAATTTCACAGGCGGCAAAAGATTTGGAGATAAAATACTCCTGCTACTGAATAACAACAGTGTGGCAGGATGAGAATCTAACGATTGCTTCTTGATTAAAGGACGCCATGTCTCTTGAACAACCATAAAGATTCATTGTAAGTGTATGAGATCCATGATTATTCAAGAATCTGTGGAAGATACTACAGAGTTTGGTTTTTTTTTTAAAAAAAAAACTTACTCAAAATGTACAAATTAGCAGAAATTCATGTCGGTATAGAATCAACGAAGTTGATTGTATCACTGGCTTGACCCATTCAATAGCGCTCCTGTCCAATGCTTCTTTGAAAATCATCTTGTTCTTGAGCTCACACGATTTTCTGAGGTCTAACAGAAGAAATAATAAAAACAGAGAGATTCTTTGGAGCTTTAGGGAGAGAGAGAGAGAGAGAGAGAGAGAGAGAGAGAGAAGAAGAAGAGAGAGAGAGGTTTTGGAGGAAGCAAACGCCCTAACAGACAAGTAGGGCCACGACCGCACTAGCTGTCATTTATAAAAGTTGTTTATCGGGAAAAAGACCTCGGCATATTCACAAATTACGAATATGCCCTCCCAGATTATCTGGCTCTCAACTCTTATTATCTATCCTATTTTAACCCCATTCAGCCCTCCCATAATTGTGAACTTGATATTTTCCAGTCAAACTTTACATTGACGGAGTTGAATTTGATTTTAGCAAACTTTTTTATTGTAGTAAAATTTATTGTTGCTTTAGTTAAATTTATTATTGTTTTAGTTGAATTAATTCAAATTTTATTATTGTCTTAGTATAAAAGGTGACGGAAAGGATAACTAACAAAGTGGACAAGTTGGTAAATTCAACTATCACATTAGGATATTAATTCTACTTGCACGTGCTTACTAAAATTGAACAAATAATATTTGGTTACTTTAACTATCACATTAGGGCCTCTTAATTTAACAATTATATTTTCTAGAAAATAGTATGAAAAAATTGCAAGCAATAAATTTGAATTTCAAAATGTGCATTAACTCTCCGGTAATATCAATAAAAAATATATAGAAAAAAATCACCATTATATTCAAATGTAATATTAATGTAAAAACTGTAATTATCTCTCTTATTCTCACTCCATTCAACCGTTCCAAATTGTTTTGGAACTAATTTCAATATAACCCATCTTTGCAAACGCTCGTCGTATCATCCCGACCAAAAAAAACCAAATTTCAACATCAGCCCATGGTCGGAAACTTTAAAAGTCAAAGCGATTTAGTATAGTGTTTATTGCTATGTCATAGTGTTTCTAGCATTATATCGTATATTTGGACGTTAGTTTTTTCGGCGAGCTATGGTTGGTGTAAATACAATTATGATGTATATGTTAAATTAAAGTGGAATTATGTGAAATGATTTGGAGGACTAACTTAGTGTTGTTAATTAAGAGATTAATTGGAAAGAGAAAGGCAAATAAGGAGTTGTTATGGCAAAACCCCTATTGTTTTCGTTGAACTTGACATTTATTCGTCAATCTTCTTAAACGTTTTTTATGTTGTAGTTAAGTTATCGTTGTTTTAGTTGAAATAAGAACAACTTTTGTCCAAAGCCTGGAGTGATACTACGCGGGACGATAGGATTTTTTTCTAAAATTATTTAAAAATGAAATTATATTTTTAAAATCAAATTTCAAAGATTACACAACTACCTGGCCGCCAGTTTATTATTTAAAAATAAAATTATATTTTTAAAATCAAACTTCAAAAATAACAAAACTAGAACCCGGCCGCCAGTTAAACTGGCGGCCGGGTATGCCACGCTCGCGTAGGTATCGCTAGTGTGGCGATAGGGTCGCCAGTCTAACTGGCAATCCTTTCATATATTAAAAAAAAAAATCTCTCACTCTCCACTCCACTCTTCTCTCTCTCCAGACTGGCGAACCTTTCATATATTAAAAAAAAAAAAACAAAAATCTCTAACTCGCCACTCCACTCTGCTCCTCTCTCTTCATTCCCTCTTCCCCTCTTAAGTAATCACTCCAGCTTGATAAAAAGCGAATTCTAAGTTCAAACTAAATGGTCAAGTCTAATCAAAATAGTAGGGTTTTGCATAAGAACTCATTGTTCTACATTTCCTTTTTCAATTAATCTCTTAATTGACAACGACTAAGTGGAGAGAGAGAGTGGGTGAAAGAGAGTTACAAGAGAGAGAGAGAGAGAGAGAGAGAGAGGAGAGAGAAGGAGGAAGCGAGCGGAGCAGAGTGGAGTGGGGAGTGAGATTTTTTATTTCTTGTTTTATATTGAAATGGTCACGAGTCCTAGCTGGCTGACCATGTGCACTTAGAGACTGGCGACCATGTTGCCACTTAGAGACTGGCGACCATGTTGCCACTTAGAGACTGGCGACCATGTTGCCACTTAGAGTGGCGACAACTACGCCCGCGTGGCCAGCCCATGCCATGCTGGCACTTGGCCGCCAGGTTTTAATTTTGTACTTTTGAAATTTAATTTAAAATTTTATTTTTATATTTAAATATTCTCAAAATAAAAAAAAAATTCGACGATAGGAGTATTAGTTAGGTATGTCAATTTATTCCAAAATGGACAGAAAAATTTAATTTTTTGCCCCAAAAAAGTCAGATTCGGAGATAGGATAGGGACCCTATTCCTCACCCCGCCCCAACCCCTATATATATATATATATATATATATTAATCTATTTGTAATGTTCAAGTATTATGTGTATTATTATTATATAAATATGATTATGGAAATTAATTGTACTATTTTATATGTAACTTGAAGGACTGAATATTATTGTATTGTTAGTATTCTATACATGTAATGTTTTGTCTGTATATTAAAATAATTTTGATCTTAAAAAAAATAATAAAATTGAGAATTTTGTTCTCGATTCCATGGGGCGATGCAGTTTCTTCATCACGACAGACATAGCTAGTCATTCATATGCATCACATCTTCTCCTGATACTTAAAAATCTAAAAACAACTAGATCTATCGTCACTTCTGGTCGTAAATCATTTTCGAAATAATACGGAAACTAATATTTTTTCCTCAAACTTTGAGAATGTTCTTTTTAAACTTCGCAAAGCTTAAAACATACAAATTTAAAACCATTTAAATCAATTGGAAAATCTGATTCCATCAGCCTTTCGGTTGCACCGGCCGAAATTTAATGTCGATCGATAAGTTCATTACAGAAACATAATAGCGATAACCAACAGTTTCAATCAGACGGTATATGAATGAACACCATCTGAGAGAAATTAATGATTAATTAGTGAAATTAATGCTAAATGTTACATACTCTTTGTTTCTCCGCTTCATTTTCTATTTTCTTAAACTTACTACAAAATTTTGGATCTTAAAATGCTCCCGAGTTCAGATTTACCTATACAAGTTATAAACACATAGTAGAAAATTTGGTTACACGGTAAGAATGACAAACTAAATCTATAAATAGAGTAGATATCTCTCATATTCATATTGCATAAGAGTAGTTTCCAACCAGCTCAGCTCACTTTGTGCACAGTCATGAGTTGGAAGCGACAAAGCTTTTTCATCTGAAAGGGTTTGGGTCAATATCGGCATCTTTTTATCTGTAGCCACAAATAAACAAAAGTAAATACGAGCGAGTCATCTTCTATGTATTAGCCAGGACAGAGAAGTGATTAACCATTCCTACGTTCCATCCTTGTGCCAACGTGTAAAACAAATAGAACCATGGGCGATCACTGCCCGCTTTGCTTTTGATAATATTGTGCTACCGTAAAATAGTTTGACTATTAAGATAACCAGCGCTTAACATGGCTTTACAAACATAGGCAAGCAAAGAGCTAAGAACATAATTGACTCATCTTTAGGACTATTGGCAACATGGTTCGTGTTTAACGCTCACTTTAAAAGCACAGTGCATAAATAGTTCTTAACTCTTAACTAGGTACTGCACGGAGTGGTAACAAATATAACAAGCATAGAGAAAACTTATGTTAGATTATAACTCAACTATATAGCTGCATTATATTTACTAGAATAACCAAAGAAAGGCCAAGCTGATGTGGGAGGAGCCAAATGGTCCCACTTGAAATACAAACCTGAAACTCTGCATTGTGATCAACAAAATTTTATGGGAGAATTTCTTATTTCTGCTCCTTATCGTTTTTTGGATGGTAAAATATCTGAAGGTCATGGACAAACACAGTTCTGTAGCGGATGTCATTTGATTAGTACAAAAATTTTAGCTGCCCCAGTTCAATTCATGACAGATAATTATTGTACAACTTACAGAAGACCAGACTAATATGTCCGTTGGAATATGATGTTCGGTTTATAGTTACATATGTAGGTGTAATATTTTGCAGGCACGGCATGGTTAGCAACTGTCCTTGGAGTAGGCACATGAGCATGGGAATCCATTGTCAACATGCTACACTACTTGTTTAGATAAATTTGATGAAACTATGAGAGTTTGTCAACGGTTCATCACGTTTTTTCCATATGCAAACTACAATAATCAGAAATCCAGCCTAATGTTGCATGCATATAGATGAACTTTCTGAAGCGAATTTACATGTTACCTTCATTCTTTATCACCTTCACTCATGTTTACCACCTACTTCCAATCCAATTATCTTTTCTTTCTTTTAAATTTCACCTAGTTTGATTCAACTTGCACTCTAACTGTTTAACATAAACCTACCATTTCAAATACATGACCTCATAACGTGATCTATAAAAACTGATTTCTTGTTAACTCACAAAGTTTGTTACTGCTTGACTTCAGGGTTTACTAAGACAGACCCAGCTAGACCGAGATTTTAATCAAATATTGGTTTTTCTAAATTACTAATTTGATCGGCAAGTTTTTTCGAGCATTTTACAGTCGCTCATGACATTCGGCACCTACAATTTAACTTGGAATATAAAGTAATACTAGATCAAGATTATAGTATGATTACATCGAAGATTACAACCTGATTCTTTTGGTTAGAAACTTGTAATAGCATTTTGTCAGTCGACCTCCAGATGGATATAAACTACGTAATCTGAGCTAACTATCTGAAATAGTTTCAAATGAATAAGAAAACTAAATGTAGATAATGCAACTAGAGTAGAATCACCAAACTCAGGAACCGTTGCTATTTTAAACTCATAGATAAATGTTTTCTTTAATTGAAGGAAAAGCCTGACCTATGCCAGTAAGTCAATTGTCCTTCGTAAAAGTCGAGCCAGGTCACTTGTCCATTGCAGGGGTAACTTAAAAGGAAAATACATTTAAATCACAAGTTCGGTGCAATACATAAATGACCAGAACAATCAGTTTGAGGCATTACTAACCTTCACACCATATTTTTCTTGGATATGCTCAAGAGAGCCTCTTGGCTCGTCCAAAAGGTCCACCACAGTGGTAACAACTGAAGATGGTTTGTATATGTAGCTGAAATAATGAAACAAAAAAAAAAAGGTAGAGACCAGTTCATTTTGAAGTGTAATCCGATGTTGTTACTGTAACAGGTACTAAACGAAACTTACTCAGAGCTTCGGACAGTAACCAAAGCTGTATTTACATTGGAGCTTAAGCAGATTATAGTTTGCTCTTAGTTCTTATGAAGTATGAAAATGCACAGGCTCTCACTAATGAGGGTTGTCAACCTCGACTACTTTCACAAATGCTTTCACTGAGAAGCTTCAAATTATGATGTTGGAATTTTCGTCAGCATTTTAACCTTTTATTTTTATTTTATGTCTTTTTGTTACCAGCTTTTTACCCTTATTGGTGATACACACGGATTCTTGTCTTATTTTATCTTTATTCGTTGGTATATTATGTAGTACTATATTAATTATTATTGGTTATATTATTGTGGATTTTCGCTCATGTGTTAATCTTGGGTCAAGAAGAAACGGTAGTGACTGATCTGTGGGTGCAAGGATCTCACATCCCTTCTCTGATATTGGTGAGCCACGCTAGCTGTAGTTTTGGTCTCAAAAGCTGGATTACATGTTACTTTCGAGAAGGTTTATGCCAAGATGTGCAGATCTTTCAGCTAGGAAACCCAAGGAAGCATTTTGAACTTCCCTTCCCATTAAAATATCTGATTAGATGAAGAAATAATCTACACAAAGTACTCCAGCAGTTTCTTTTCATCCGAGACAATTTCTGCATGTTTACACAAACCAACATGAAGCAAAAATTTAAAAAAAAAAACATTTGAACAATAAAAGCAAAAGCAAAAGCAATGTACTAATAAAGACAAACATAAAAGCAAAACAAAAGTAAGGAGACATACAGTCTTCTAGAGGTTCTGGCATTTGGTTATCTTTAGTAAGGTATCCCTCTAACAGCTTCAAGAATCCCGATGAACCTTCTACATAAGGAAGCGTACCCTTTATCTTTAGCTGGAGGTTTCCATCTGCCGAAACGATGTTATTTTTCGCATGGATACGCATGCAACGAGAGTGTCGAATCGTCCTCTGGCTTTCCGTTCCGTCTTCACCATCAAGATTCCTGCTCGGTTAAAGTCTAACATGGCTGGGAATTTGCTGTCAGACTGTTCCATACTGGTTGCCTTAACATTCCAGATTTCTGCTGATGCAGGACCGTTCTCTCCTCATTGAACTCTGACTGACGCTTGTCGTTTTTATCTTCAACTTCCCAGACAGTTGAAGGTCTCACCACACCTTCAAAACAGCACTTCACCCCAATTCATAAAATTCCAAGCACCTACGGACTATCTTTCAATCCACTACATGCTTGATGTAATAACCTGTGAATTCTAACCTTCAATTATCAAAAGGCAGGAACCACGCGCACAAAAAATATGTTTACGCTGCTATTCATGCTATTAGCTGACCTTTCTATCTAGCAGACCCACGGGACCTCCCCAGAGTAATAATTCTTGGACACATTTCTGACTCACTCTCAATAAATTCAAGTGAGTCTACCTATGAGGGCCTTATACTATTGATTTCCACGAAACGGAAGGACTTACGATTACTTCATGAGCAGTCATCACCAGTGTTTCAGAATCTTCAGATGCCTTGAATGAGGCACGGCTAAGGTAGAGAGCTTTCTGATTTCTGCATGCTTAAGCAAAAAACATATAGGTGACTAATGTAGCAGGCAAATACGAGAGCACGACAATATTAAACGAAGGGTGTTAACATAGACTAGCTCCAAACAAGCCATACAAACAAAACATGTATAGTTAGCCATACGATCTGTAAACATCTCTTCCTTGCGATGTGCCGGAGGAAGGAAGAGAAAGAAAAAGAAAGTGGGGTGGTATTTAAATAAAAGGCTGCCCTTTATTAAAATGAAAAGAGAGTGCAGGGAGGGCGGAGGGGGGGAGGGGGAGATCTCTCGGGCGGCGGCGCAGCAGCTCTTTTTTCTTCTGGTCAGCAATACCAGTCATCCTTGCGCGTATCTACCGCCTCGCACCTAAAACCTTTACCACTGCAACCATTTTTAACTAATTCAGTAGGGGACTTATGCGTAGTTTTCTTTCTTATCTAAAGATCCTATTTCTTGACAGAGTGACATTCACACCCAACATAGTTAAAGAATCTGCAATTAAGTGAATGAATAGAGGAGGGTTCGACGGAGGCAAGTGACAAAATGACAGTGGGAAAGAATTGAGGCAAAACATGCAGCATTTTCAACGGAAGGACGACAATGAACAACCACTCCTTTTGCTTAGCCAATTCACCAAAATTCTCTACCCAACTTATGAGTCTATCCTTCATCTTAACAGAATCGTAATCCTATCCCTATTTTGCTAAAAATCAGGTAGCTAAAGTAAGATGTCAACGATAGCGCATCTGCATTGGATCTTTAAAACCTTATCAATCTTATCACTGACAAATAGCATGTGGATTTGAGTTATTTTAACCAGAAGAAAGAAAATCAAAATTTTTCACATTATTATGATTTCACCACGAAAATTTAATTCAAGGCTTGTGCATCCTAGCCATTCTGCATCTTAACCTCTTTTTAGAATAACAAGATTATCATTCTTTAGCACAACAATCAACAGGTTTTCCAGGGAAATGAAACTATAAATATTTATAAGAAGAGGTTAAAAAACCTTGGGCCATAATGGCAATTCTTACCTTTTACTTGAACTTTGCAATTTTTATCGATGTCAAGAAGGATATGCTGCATCTACTACTCTTTTCTCAACATTAGCCTATCTAAAAGATTCAACCTAGAATATCATTGCATACATTTTAGATGTTAAAGTGTAATGCTTTGCACATTTTGTTATTTTGTATGTTACTGTTTTGTCCATTTGACTTTGTAGTATTATTTTGTCTTATATATGTTAGTAGATAGGCAGAATAGATGGTTGAAATCAGTCCAAATCAAGGGCTGAGATTGCTTGTAAACTGGATATATATATAGTTAAAGAAACAATGAGAAAGTAGCTCTCTGAAAACTTCTCTTTTGCCAAAAACAGAGCCCTCTTCGTCTCTAATATTTCCTCCTCCCATTTCCAGCAGAAATTAAAGAAAATAGATCATTAAATGCAACAAATCTGGTATCAGAGCTCCGTTGATTATTAATTTGGGCGTATTAAAGCTTCGTGAAAAACAAATTCCGAAGAAGAAGTGGGACGGCCGCCTCCAGCAGTGCAGGTATGAGCATCCAGCAACCGTCTCTTCCGATCTTCGACGGAGAGAACTATGATTATTGGAGTATTAAAATGAGAACACTATTTCTCTCGCAAGATTGTTGGGATTCGGTGGAAATTGGGTATGATGAATCTGATGCTACACCAACAAAGCAAAAACAAAGTTTGGGGGAAAATAGAAAAAGAGATGCAAAAGCACTCTTCTTCATTCAGCAGTGTGTTTCAGAAAATATTTCCAAGAATAATGAGAGTGACAAGCAAAAGAAGCATGGGACATTCTTCAAGAGAATTCTGGTAAATTGCTAACGGGCGAATCATCAGCTTCAACTCTGACGACGAGTTTTCTGAAAATTGCAAGAGATAGAAACTGACAGTTTAAAAGGCTTATTTTACCAGAATCGGAAGTGGTGAATGCAAGATGAAAGATTTACGGTGAAGAAATTAAAGATCAGAAGTTGTAAGAAAAATTCTCGTTAGCCTGCGGACAAAATACAATTCTATTGTGGGCATCATCGAAGAAACTAAAGATCTTTCTACCTTGACTGTTCATGGTTTAATGGGTTCACTGCAAAAACATGAAGATAGATTGAATAGGCAAGATGAAACTCCTGTGGAAAGTGCCTTTCCAGCAGAAATTAAAGAAATAGATCATTCAATGCAACATTAGATAACAAATACCACTAAATAAAAGAACAGCACAATCATCTGAGATACTAACTTTTTTAAGAGAACTAGAAAGACAATTGTGGAGTTTTTTAATGCAGTGCTCTGAAAATGTTTCACAATGAATTGTCAAAGCCGGCAATTACATGCATAAGGAGCACAAAAGATTTGCGTGAGAAGCTAGCTTTAATTTTCTTCTCTTACTACATTTTCCATCATCATCTACAACATATATAACCCATGAATCTTTCTTGTACAAAAGGTTCATTATAGTTATTTATCTAGCAGCAAACAGCTTTCCAGTATTTAACCATCATCCCAAACCAAGTTGGTTGGAAACTGGACACTTCTCATGAGTTGTCGTGTAAACTGACAAAGCATCGTAGTAATCGTCGCGGGACACTCCTTGAACATGTTGTGAAATTGTGTACTATAACACTTCGCGGGGACGTTAACGAAAACCTTGTTCATATAATTTTGTCTTCCACGAAAATGAACCACAATAATTCAGACGTAATTTTGTCTTCTAAAGAAATGAACTGCAATAAACTTTACATTTGATATTATATATAATCATCTTAAAGGCGGACTTTACAGTAAACTACTAAGGCAGCTATCTTTAACACAATGACTGCAATTGCGAAGAACATATTATTGGTAAAAAGATTAGTAAATTTTTTCATATTAAGATGTTTTTAAATTTGTAAATACCCAAAATTCTGGTGGGAAGGTTACGTGACTTCCAGAAGTTTATTGAAAGATAAATTCAATATGAAAATAACAAAACATTCTAAGCAACATAAATTAATTAAAGATAATAACAAATTGTAGAACCATTTCCTTTTTCTTATTAATGTTGATAATTAAGTGATGACATAGAACCTAATGTGAAATTCAAGTTAGTAACTATTTTAAAAGGTCCTTTATAAAAAATACTATAATTAGATTCTTATTTTTAAAAGATTTCTAAAACTAATATTTAAAATTCTTTCGTTGTGGCGACATGTCAAACATTTTAGCATATATGTCACCGCCGGTGTTCATTGCCCACGTCCTTGCCTGGAAGATCACAAGCCTTTAGCTCCCCCCCCCCTCCCCCTCCCTCTCTCTTCTCTCTCTCCTTGGTGTGGTGTGTTGTGTGTGGTTAGAGAGAGAGAGAGAAGCAAGAGAGTTAACTAATGGTACTTCAGACCCCAAAAACATGAAAATACATTAAAGTATTGATGCAAGCAGGAGATTAACTACTAAGAACAAACTTCTCGATAACGACAGTTGGGATGTAGTTGTGGATTATTTAATTTTTCCCAACAATAACAAAAGTGAAAACCACAAGAACATTAGGGACCATGCTCCACGCAATTTGAATTATACTATTTGGATGGTCTGGTCGGCACGACTTGTGTCCAGCGGCACGCCTTTGTTCTGGCATTTATCGGCGTGACACAAGCCGGCACGACATGATCCAAAAAAAAACCTTATATACGAATTATTATTAGCTTTGCAAATTTTACTCTTATTTTGAAAATAACAAATAAATATACACGGGCATGTAACAAAATTTAAGTATATCAAAATTTGACTCAGCTTAGCCCTAAAACCTTTCTAAAACCAATGTCTCTGAAAAATATGACCTTGAACATGACTTCTGAAATACATGATAATATAAGGGAAGTTTATGATTTTAAGATAGCATTAGCATGTGTATGCAATACATGCTAAAAATGTTTCAAAGAATCTTAGATATGAATCTTAAATGAGCATAAATACACGGTGACATGATAGTTTACTAGATAGCTAGAGTCTAAAGTCTGCAATATATGCAAGCAGACCATAATTAAAAAAATTGAAGATTTTGATTTCCTATCCTGGTACCTAATATACACTAAGTTTTTTAAATTCTAAACAGTCAATAAAGATTGATATTATCAGCACTGAAGCTAAACAAACTAAGGAAAAGAAAAGAGTTAGGAAGGGACTTACAGTGGTTGCAAAAGCTAAGGCAACAAACACAGCACCACAACAATTTTTACTCCTCGAATGGCAAGTATAGATGCATGGACATCCTATGTAGACAAAAAAACATGTCATACTTGAAGAAAATGTTAATTCAAAATAATAAAACAATGTTCATCAGTTGAAAACAATGAATATAAGAAAATTCAAGTATAAGATGAAGAACTAGATAGCACTCAACTAATGCTAGCACCATTTGTTATATGACGTTTCCATCAACCAACCGTATCCTCTCATTGTCTGCCATGCGTAGGGCACCTACTAAGGCATCTTAAAACTAAATGGAAAAAGTGGGTTCAAGTCTTCAGGATCATACCCAGACTCAATTTTAGGGGTTAGTTTTGAGTTTCTAATATATGAGGTCAGTCATGTCTGGAAAAAGAAACATAGGCTCAACTTTTAGCCATAGGTGTACAGTTAATACATGAGTTTTAATATATGAGGTCAATCATGCCTGGAAAAAGAATAGGCTCAACTTTTAGCCATAGGTGTACAGTTAATACACCATCTGGTTTCATTGTCTCACCTTAATGACACAAAACTATTTCATGTATCGAGGAAAGTTGTAGTAATATTGCTTGTTTACTATTTCATGAATCAAGGAAAGTTGTAGTAATCATTCTTGTTTACTAAATGTGAAACCTTTCCCTAAACTTTTAATAACTCACTAGAGTCTTCCGTAGTTTAGCTTGTTAAACGAGAAGGAAGTTCCCAATATATGCTTCGGTGTTTGTGGTAAAGTAAATTATAATGTATGTAGGAAAAACACATTTTCCAAATTGCTTCATATATCACAGTAGTCTCCTTGGCCTAGGGACTCCGACGAACTTTTGGCTTATTTTAGATGAAATCGTGTGATCCACAGGCAAAGTGACCTTGCAGGTGGACTGATTTAAATGGCAGATCAGCTAGGAGAAAAATGGCAGGAACATAATCATGAAGTTTGCAATGAATGCGAAGAGAACAACTAAAACAGTGACGGTGGAGACGTTTTACTCATTTCACGTGTAGGAACGCCACATTCCCTTGGGTGACACATTCACAAAGATGGAGAAACTATGGAAGGGGTGTGGAAGGTGACAAGGTTAAAATGTAAGGATGTCTTTTTTATTTGGTTTTGATCAAAGGCCAACATGCAAGGGTTCATGATGATATTAAAACCCTTCTTTTAGTTTAAATACTGCAAGTATTATGTAATAATTTAGTCTGACTGCTAATAAAAACAAAAGGACAGAAGCAAAGATAACCGTAAAAATATTCTTCCTTTTTCCGTATAAGAACTGAAGTCTTAAGGTTGGCAATTGAATGAAATTATCACCTTTCAGTACTTGGCAAGCAATCCAAATTCGTTACTGACTACCTATTGAATGCAATGCGAAAAATTACGAGAGACATATAGGAATGATCTCTATACTACTATTGAAAGCCACTTCACCTGCAAACTCTACAGTGAGCACGAACAATAAAAGTAACGTATACTTTCTCATTGTTTCCGGAATAGACTTTCAAAAATAGAAAACAGTCAGCTCTATTATTCTTGGCTCTTAAAAGTCGAAAATAATCAGAGCAGTAAAGAACGTTACTTGCAAAAGAAAATCAGAGAACAAGCCAAAGCCGCATACAAGAGATGAAGATGGTAACGGCTAGAACCTATTAAAAAATTCAGCAAGGAATCGAGATTATAAATTTAAGAAAGAGGTCGATGTTAGCTCAACCAGCTAAACATTGAGATCAGATTGCAGGCATTGGAATGAATCTCCAACAGCAATGCCAAGAACTTCAGATAGACTTGCAAGAGCTATAGATGGTCTTCTAAGGGCATCTCAATGGATTGACGTTTGACATAATGAACAAGGATACACATATTATCAACTCCTACCTGGTACATAGAAATTGTCGAAGATGTAGATTATAACGACAAGACAATAATTATCCTAATGAACTGAGATTAATATAGAAGACGTGTTTAGTTAAATTTCTGAAGCATATGAAGAATGTGACAGTTCTCTTGATAAGAGCATGAGAAACCTTCATGTGCAAGTACAGCATCTACCAGATACTATAGAAAAATAAAATCAACATCTTGAATATATTATGCATCTCCGAATTGTATAAAGGCAAATAATTATCAGTTTTGGTTGGGGTTCAGTGTTTTAAATGGAAAAGATGTTATGACTCTTATATAACAAAAGCGGAATGTAGAAAAAAGTTGGCACAAGCAGTATAACTTACTCAAACAAAGGAAGGGATGACTTCCAATGAATATAAAGAGTAACTTTATCAATAGCGCTGAGAACCAATAGTACCAAGAACTGAAGAAGCATAACAACCAAACACTCCCTGACAGCCCAAGTAGAACCTGCAAAGAATGCATATACATGGACATGGAATATGAGGATTTAATAGTAAAAAGAAATATGCATTTATTTAAATATTTTGAATTCCAAGGACGCTTCATCCTGAAAAGAAAGCAACATGATGTGGGACCCCTGATACCACACATTAGATGTGGGCAACTAAGGTGACGTGTGTGATGGCTGAACGGTGTCAATGGGATGATTAGCAGTCCTGATTTTATTTAGAATTAGACCCAAAACTTAAATGCAAATCTGTTTCAGCATGAGAAAGCTTTCCCAAGTCATCAATACTCAGTTGAGATGTGTTTGAACCTCTCTTTTATTGGTAAAATTTGTTTTTGTTCTACTCTTGTGGTCTTGTAATTATCTTTATATTAGAGATAGATGTCCTAAGCTAATTTTAGGTTAAGCAGAAATAAAAGTAATAAATATGTCATCCTTATTGTTATAGTTTCTTAATCTTTTTTCTTAAGACGAAAAGAATAACTGCAAGACAGTCTAAATGAGTAAACTTTGATGGTAGAGATTTATAGGGAAGATTTATCATGCTTGTAATTGAGGCATTAAACAAACAGTACTTACAGCTTTTTAACTCATACCTTCGATGAAACGAATAAGGACGAATGACGAGGATTATCTCCCAATGTTATTGATATATAAGCAAACTCACAAGATAGCTAATCTGCCTCAGAAAAGAAAATATAGGAAACAAATAAGAGTTAGAGCTCCACAACAATGTCGGTCAGATGTTCCACTAAGATTAAAAACCTAATACTGCTTCAGAGAGTTACAAATAAAAATACATTTGCAGAGAAAAGATCTGATTGTCAAACAAATGTAAGATTAACTTTCATCAACCGACCTCAATACTCATCAACGTCAATTGTTGTCCACAACCTACACTTGGAGGATCACGAAACCGCATTTGACTTAGTGGGTGGTAAGACGTCACTTTCTCATCAGGACCAGAAATCTGAGACATCTCATAACTACCATAATTATTGCTTTCATAATGTTGTTGCCTATTATATTCTTCCAATTTGTCACAAGTAAAATAAGAAGAGGGAGTTTCTTTATCCCTACTATTGCTTCTGTTTCCTAAGCATGACTTTTCAATGAGAGTTAAAAATAGAAGAAAAACAGTGACAAATAATCACTGTGACTTTGTCATATCTTGTTCATGTGCACTTTCCACTTGATTGATTGATTGTTCCAGAATTCCAGTAGAGAATGAAAACCTTCATCTCTGCTCAAGTTTAGATGAGTGCCTAGGTGAATCAAATAGAAGGTCTGTTCAGATAAAATGCTATAAATCACAGTAAAGAAAACAACCACATTGTCTCATGAACAAACTATGTATTAAAACAGGTCACCATTGAAGTTACTATCTTCACTTCCCTAATTCAAAAGCCACCGAGCATCGCTATCGAAAAGCGGGAGTCTGAACACATGTGTCATAATTAAGAGGTGAGCCTTATTTTGAAGTAAGCTGGTGTTCCCAGTGCAGAATCTCTTCCGCCTGGGAACTATACTATCCTCCCCAGATAACACCTTGATGATCTCTTAATCTTCACAATACGTCATAAAAAATTGGGGTAAATCTTCAACCTCTTACTCAGCTGAACATAAACAGACATGGAAAGTGCTCACAAAAAAGGGTTATAATAATCTGACATATTGTTGCAAAGCAACCGAGTTGATGAAAACAGTACAACAAAGAGACAGGAATAGAAACATCTGGATAGGAAGTCAAAAGATTAAGCAAATTAATTGTTATCATATTAAATCTGATATAAACAGATTTTGTCAACAATGATCCATTAGAGAAAGGTTGAATAAAATAAAATCTGCGAGCTTAGGCAATGGTTCAGTTAAGGTTGAATAAAATTTCATAGCTTAGACATACACAGAGCTTAGCTAATGTTCTATATGATGGAATATCTTTCCCAAACATACAGACATTGTATACAGATGACTAAACATGATTTATTTTTATTAATATAGATAAAGAATTATACAAAAAATGAACTTACAGATATGAAAACAGAACTTCTATAGAGAAACTCGAGAAAACTCTACACAGAGAAATGTAGAGAAGAAACTTCATATAGAGATGGTAGAGAAAATTCTAAACAGAGAAATGTAGACAAAAAAAAGGAGAAACAAATTTCTTTTAAGACAATAGAAGTAGAAAATCAAAGATACAAGAAATAAATAACAATTCAAAATCAAAGCATGCCAAGTAGATTGCGAGCAAGAAGTATTCAGAGTTAATAGCAGAGCATATTTTTTGACCTTCTACAAACAGTCAATACTCCTTCAAATACCTAAATTTACTATTCGTTTTCTAAACTAATACCCAAAACACACACAATTGTTATCAAGGGTAAAAAGTTTAATCAAGAACCACCCAATTCACATCTAACAATGTGTAAGGCTGCCATTCAAGTAACAAATCAGAAATTACTAAAAGAAACACGGGATAGATAATATTCAAAAAAATAAACTAGATACTTTAAGGTTTCCTTTGTTACCTTCCGCATCCGTGCAAAGGTCCTTTCACGTGGTGATAAGTTTTAAGTAATAGGGTGCAAATCTTGAACTCCAGGGAAAATCTCTCAATGAGCTTCAAAATCTTCATGACCCTCAAATAATGATTACTATTTGGCCTGAACATTACTATTTCATTATCTTTCAATGAGATACAAGCCACTTGAACATTACTATTTCATTATGGACGTATAGATTTCTCATCCAAACAACTATTTGGCCTGACAGTTTCAACAGCTGAATATGGCTTTTTCAAATGCAAAAGAAAGTTGAAATGTACTGATTTATCTTTTCATTGGCTTCCTTCGTATTTTTAGAAAGCAAAAAGCTATTCAGCTCCTTTAGTCAACTCTGACAAAACATCCGCAGACTCAAACCCCTGAATGATGTTAGGAAGAACAGAGGCTGGATAAGGTTGCTGGGATAGCAAACTTTGAGCAGCTTGAGGAATAACGCCATGAAACAACACACCCTTGACTACTACTCCGTAATCTAAAAGATATAAGATAATAGAAGCATTCAATAGCAGATAAACATAAAGTCAACTGACATGTTAAACTTACCTTGATAATTTCTAATCAATGCCTAATTGGGTCGGTCATTAAAGGATACAAACATGTTGAAAAGACGTTACCAGGTCTGCATATGATCAAGGTTTTCCGTTGTGCGAACCGAGTTTCGGTAAATCCAAAACTCGAGACATCTGATCGTGCGAGCCGACCAATGCAGATCCGAAAATTTTATTTTAAAATATTAAAATTATTTAAGAAATATAAAATACGATTTAATAAAATACTATAAAAATACAAATCGCAATTAGATAATAGTGTGTCTAAAGTAATATAGTTCGCTGCCACATAGAGTGTCGATGTGGGATATACGAGATATAAAATCTAAAGCAAAATTGAAAAAAAAAACAGATTTATTAAATTAAAAAAATTATGTGCGCGTCGGCACCGACGGTGCTGAATCCGCACGTAAAACTGAAATGAATGCATTTACCCAAAATCCTATGTATGTAGAAATTCGTTAACTTCTACATCAAATTCATTCTTACAAAGAATAGAACCCCCCCAACCAAAACAGCAAAAGAAGTATAGACTCCATATTAGAAGCAATGCATACCGTCTCCTTGCAAATAGTCACTTCCAAAGCATAATAGAAGTATAGACTCCATATTTGTGTTGGTATTAATTTTAAAACAACCTTAAACAATCTATTTTTCAATCTCAAATAAATTATATTTTTATTCCATCGAAACGATTTTTAACCAAGATTTAAGGTGCCATCTTGTGCCGAGTTTCAGTAAATTCCAAACTCGAGATGTGCCGAGCGTGCCGGTCGTGTCGTGCTGACCGTGCCGATCCATTATTTTTAAAATTTTTGTTAACTATTAAAAAAAGACTAAAAAAAAAAATTAATTTCAACGCTACATGGGTTGGACCCTCTATAGCTGCCGTCAAACAAAAAAAAAAAGGAAATCATCTTCTTCCCCCTTAATTCAATAGGTAAAGGGACCTTTTACCAAGAGTTGTGAAGGTAATAAGTCTAAGATTCATGTCCCCAAAGCTAGAGCATGGCACCAACATACACGTTGCATCTAATAGATCTTCAATTGTATGCACTTTTTAGTTTTGTCTGCAACACATGTAAATACCAATCAAAAGTTCAAACGAGTTAAATAGTCAAATCACCTAGGCTCTTGGTCTTACCCTAATACTTCAGCATTAAATTCAATATTCTGTAACTTTCAAATTCAACTTTTGCTTGGTGTCCAATCGTCGCTACAAATATCATAATATAGAGCTAGAGGAAAGACCAACAGTACAACAGAAAATCTATAAGACAGACAGAGATATTTGTTATACTTCTGAACGTATAACCAACAATAATGTGATTCCCGCCGAAGTGACCTAATTGAGCCAGTAAAACCACTATCCTGCCGTGTTTAAGCACTCACGGTTCGAACAAGTTTCATTTTAATTTTCTCAGGGAGATTTTGGAGATTGTGGCTGAAAATATGTGGGAGCCTTTGCGTCAACAAAACCTTTTCTCAACACATAAGCAACATTTGGCATAGTTCCTTATTGAAAAAACGTTAGTGAGTAGCATATCATATCTATAAGATGGACGCATATAACTGATTGAAAAAGCACAATAAAATTCACATAAAAACATTATTTATTTTCCCAATTACATTGATACTTTACTAAATGTGAGTTTCTTGACAACTCCATCCATTTACATTGCAGACGTTAGTTCTTCCTTACAATTAGCAGATCGAATCCACAAACCTGTTAACATAAAGTATTACAAGATTTACAACTAAAATTACCAACAAAGAACGTTTTGATGTTATAGTTAATATCCATCTGCATAACATTCACCAAAAGGCTAAAAGCCAAGCACGCATTCTTTGATGATACGCTTGGAATCCGAGCAAGAAGACAGTTCTTCTAAAAACTTTAATATTTGACAAGACATGTGCCCTAGTAACAACTTATTAACTTTACAATCGGAAGGCCTGACCTTCGTGATCGTCTGTGGCTTGAAAGAGCGGAGCTGTGACAAGCATGGGCCAAGCTATGCTGGCTAGCTGGAGACATGTTTACAGGAAAGACTCTCAACAGGATATAGAAGCCAATACAAAATCCAAGAGAATAGAACCTTACGCATATTCAATGCCATCAAGTTTACATTGGAAAAAAGAGAAATCTAAAAAAGAAACCAGTTGCCTAAAAGCTAAACAAACATTTTGTGCCATTTGCTTTTCTGTAGGAATCAATAACACTGGATACCTAATCACTAGCAAAAGAGAAGAAATAGCAAGTTAATAGTATATCAAGCATCATAGGAGAAGTTAAAAAAACTGCATTAGTTATGCTAAGCAATAATAAAAAAGTCTTAACTATTTTAAATTCTTTATAAATGGCTTATACCTAAGAGTTATCAACGTAGGACTGAACAGCAGTTTGTCATCGCTAAGCATAAGCTCTGAGATCCAAACAAATATGTCCCAGGTCCATATATATCACAAACAGATGTGCGTGTTGAGCAACACATCATTTTAGAAATTGATTTAACGTATAATCATAAGATTCGACAAAAATCCACAACAAAGTTTCCAGAAAGACCCAAGAAGCTCTTGTTTAACCAGAAGAAGTACGAAGAATCAGGTATTGACCTCTTTCCCATTAGGACTTCTCATAACAACTCCATCAACTACTGGTGATTTATGTGATTCAGCATGTGCATATACTGGACCAATAGTATACACCATATATATGGTTAATATGTTTAAACACTATTCAGATATACATAAAAAAAAAAAAAAAAACAATTTCAACATTAAGATTTCCATGTAGCATAAAACCGAATCTACATGTCTATATAATGGTATGATAAAAGCAAGCTACTCGATCAGGTTACATGCTGAAAGTTCAAAACATTAACAACATAGTAGGTCAAACTATGTCAAAATATTAAATCCTTTGGTCATGAAATAGATTTGCATAGGTAATAATCGGAAATTCAACAAAATCCAACTTGTATTATCTAAAGAAGTTCGAGTCATACCTTGTCTTGTTATTTCTCGCACGATAAATATGTAGCATATTAACTCTTGTAAAGTTCCTAAGTAATGTCAAACACTATGCTGCATTGGTTCTTTCAAGACTGATAGCCACCGACTATTCAAAATTTTCTTTAACTTACTTCTGCAGGGAATCAGTGGAAGTATTTGTAGCCTACAACAAGGTGATCTTTCGAGGATACATGAATCTGGCTGGAAAATACTAATAATAAGTGCAGAAATTAAATTAACTATTTTAGTATATACTTGGTATGTTAATGTTCTAACACCTCCGAACAATTAACTAAAAGTTAAACCAATTCCCAATAGTCGTAAGATTGTGTTTATTTCACATTGCAGATATATAAGATACACAACAAGAAAATAATTTTAATTATTCTCAAAATCAAGATAGAACAAATAAAGGTTCCAGAATAGAACCTTAACATTTGTCACCACTGAAAGCATTAATCTTCAAGATTAAGATTCTTCACCGTCTCACTTCTTCTAACCTCTGGAGAACTCACTAGATCTTTAACCAACCAATTTGACATAAGCAAGAAACATCCAATCAAGGGTGTTCAGATATAAAAGAATGATAGGGATTGGAGATCAGGATAAAGATTCTATGATATGTATCGATAAACACAGAAGATGTCTTAACATGCACAAATCCCATATGTTTTACAAAGGAACCAAGATATGCAGAATGTCGGCCATCTACCAAAAAGAAACACAGTGAAATCTTTCAATAGAAAAGAGAAAAATAGATCTTCATTCCTTATTACTGAAATGCATGGGTTGTTCTTAATTATGAAAAACAAGATTTTGTGCAAAATCAACTGAGAATACATGAACCTCAAAATACATGAGCATCAACTTTAAACAAATCCTGGTGCATTTCCTTGCAATTCTTGCCATAGAAAAGTTCGTTTTCGAATATCGAAATAAAATATACCTGTCCAGTTCCCATTTGATTTCACAAAATGTTAAATAACGTCTCAAAGTTGGTGTATGTAAGGAAACCTTCTTTGCAAGCGAGTCTACACATAATTTCCTAAAGAAAATATTAACAAAGAACAGTGTAGCGAATCCCCAAAATTGGGTACAAATTACCAAAAAACTCACAGTAAAGGATATAATGTTGGCAGTATAAAAAGCTAAGTAAATACAATACATGTATGTAGAATGAGCTATCACTAAACCTTATGGACTAATTCCTGGTCAATCCACCCACAAGCTTGAGCGTAGGATAGTATATCATTATATTGTTGTCATCCCCTTCATAACACCAGTACGTAAGAAAAATCTATATCAAATATATGTAATATGTGGGTGTGTAGAATTTTTTTTTAATTTAAAATTATTTAAAATAAAAAATACAAATAAACTAATTTTAATTTTTTTAAAAAATAACCACTCGCTAGTCACTAAACTGGTGAGTGGGTGCCACGGCTTGCATCCCGCGCGTTATCTTTGGCTGCACGTGCATTCTCGCCAGTTAAACTGGCGAGCGCGCTCTCGCCAGTTTAAGAGGCGAGAGCGCTCTCGCCAGTCTAACTGGCGAGAGTAGTCTAATGGTAATAACACTGCACAGTCAATCAATAGGTCTCGGATTCTAATCTCTGCATCACCACATATTTTTCTATTAAATGGCTTTCTTCTTATTATCATTATTTTTTTCAAATTTAAAATTCTTTTGCCTAATTTTTATTTTTTAAAAACTCTATATTTGTTAAGTTTGCTTTTCAAAACTCAAATAATTTTTTTTAAATTTAATTTTCAAAATATTAAAATTTTAAATTTTTATAATTTGATTTCACGTTTTAATTCAAAATTCAAAAATTCCATATTCAAATTACACTTTAAAATTCTGAAAATCAAGAATTTAAATTTAAGTATTTAAATATTAAAATTTTAAAGCTGAAAAAATTATAAATACTGATATAGGATTAATAATCAAATTTAAAAATTAAAATCTCAAATTAACCACATTCAAAAATATCGGATATAATTTTAAAATTAAAATATTAAAATTTGAAAAAAATTAATTATTTTTAAAAATTTGAAAAATTAATATTTTTAAATTTTTTTAAAAATATTAATTTTTTCAAATTTTAAATATTTTAATTTTAAAATTCATATTCCGATATTTTGAATGTGGTAATTTGAGAATTTTAATTTTAAAATTTGATATTAATCCTATAGTGCAGTATTTATTAATTTTTCAGCTTTAAATTTTAAATATTTAAATACTAAATTTAAATCTTGATTTTCAGAATTTAAAAGGTGTAATTTGAATATTAGAATTTGAATTTTGAATTAAAAACGTGAAATCAAATTATAAAATTTAAAATTTTAATATTTGAAATTAAATTTAAAAAAAAAATATTTGAGTTTTGAAAAGCAAACTTAACAAATATAGAAGTTTTTAAAAAATAAAATTAGCAAAAGAATTTTAAATTTGAAAAAATAATTGATAATAAGAAAGAAAGCATTAATAAGAATAAAATATGTGGTGATGCAGAGATTAGAATCCGAGACCTATTGATTGACTGTGCAGTGTTATTACCATTAGACTACTCTCGCCAGTTAGACTGGCGAGAGCGCTCTCGCCTCTTAAACTGGCGAGAGCGCGCTCGCCAGTTTAACTGGCGAGAATTGCCACGTTGGCAGCCAATAGATACGCGCTGCAAGCGTGGCACCCACTCACCAGTTAGACTAGCGAGTGGGTTTTATTTTTAAAAAAATTTAAAATTAGTTTTATTTTTGTATTTTTTATTTTAAATAATTTTAAATTAAAAAAAAATTCTACACACCCACATATTACATATATTTGATATAGATTTTTCTTAACGTCTGGTGTTATGAAGGGGATGACACAATATAATGATATACTATCCTAGCTCAGCGGTGGTGGATTGAAGGAATTAGTCCATAAGGTAGTTGGGATAGGCTCATCTACATACATGTATATGTATTTACTTAGCTTTTTATACTGCCTAACATTATTATCTTACTGTGAGTTTTTTTGGTAATTTGTACCCAATTTGGGGATTCGCTACACTTGTTCTTTGTAATATTTTTCTTTAGGAAATTATGTGTAGACTTCGCTGCAAAGAAGTTTCCTTACGATACACCAACTGAAGACGGTTATTTAACATATTGTGAAATCAAATGGAGAACTGGACAGGTTATATTTTATTTCGATTATTCGAAAACGAACTTTTCTATGAGCAAGAATTGCAAGGGAAATGCACCAGGATTTGTTTAAAGTTGATGCTCATGTATTTTGAGGTTCATGTATTCTCAAGTTGATGTTTGGCACAAAATCCTTTGTTTTTCATATAGTTAAGAAACAACCCATGCATTTCAGTAATAAGGAATGAAAGATCTATTTTCTCTTTTCTATGAAAGATTTCACTGTGTTTCTTTTTGGTAGATGGGCCGACATTGCTGCATATCTGGTTCCTTTGTAAAACATATGGGATTTGTGCATGTTAAGACATTTTCTTGTGTTTATGATAACATATCTAGAATCTTTATCCTGATCTCCAATCCCTATCTATTCTTTGTTCTGACACCTTGATTGGATGTCTTGCTTATGTCAAATTGGTTGGTAATAGATCTAGTGAGTTCCATCCAGAGGTTAGAAGAGTGAGACGTGAAGAATCTTAATCTTTGAAGAGTTAATGCTTTCAGTGGTGCACAAATGTTAAGGTTTCTATCTGGAACCTTTATTTGTCTATCTTGATTTTGAGAATAATTATAAATCTATTTTCTTGTTTGTGCTATCTTATATATCTGCATGTGAAATAGACACATCTTACGACTATTGAATATGGTTTAACTTTTAGTTATGTTCGGAGGTGTTAGAACATTAACATACCAAGTATATACTAAAATAGTTAATTTAATTTCTGCACTTATTATTAGTATTTTCCAGCCAATTCTGTATCCTCGAAAGATCACCTTTGTTGTAAGGCTACAAATACTTCCACTGATTCCCTGCAGAAGTAAGTTAAAGAAAATTTTGAATAGTCGGTGGCTATCAGTCTTGAAAGAACAATGCAGCATAGTTGTTGACATTTACTTAGGAAAACTTTACAAGAGTTAATATGCTACAATTTATCGTGCGAGAAATAACAAGACAAGGTATGACTCGAACTTCTTTAGATAATACAAGTTGGATTTTGTTGAATTTCCGATTATTACCTATGCAAATCTAATTTCATGCCAAAGGATTTAATATTTGAACATAGTTGACCTACTATGTTGTAATGTTTTGAACTTTCAGCATGTCATGATCGAGTAGCTTGTTATCATAACATTATAAGACATGTAGATTCGGTTTAGCTACATGGAAATCTTAATGTTGAAATTTGTTTTTTTTTTTTTTTTTTTTTTATGTATATCTGAAAAGTGTTTAAAAAATATTAACCATATATATGGGGTATACTATTTGGTCCATATATGACAGCTGAATCACATAAATACCAGTAAGTTGATGGAGGTTGTTATGAAGAATCCCTAAGGGAAAGAGGTCATACCTGTTCTTTCGTACTTCTTCTGGTTAAACAAGAGCTTCTTGGGTCTTTCTGGAAACTTTGTTGTGGATTTTTGTCGAATCTTATGATTATACGTTAAATCAATTTCTAAAATGATGCTGGCTCAACACCACATCTGTTTGTGATATATAATGGACCTGGGACATTTTTTTGGATCTCAGAGCTTTGCTTAGCGATGACAAAACTGCTGTTCAGTCCCTACGTTGATAACTCTTAGGTATAAGCCATTTAAATAAAGAATTTAAATAGTTAAGAACTTTTTTTATTATTGCTTGCATTAACTAAATGCAGTTTTTTTAACTTCTCCTATGAATGCTTATATACTATTAATGCTATTTCCTTCTCTTTTGCTAGTGTTAGGTATCCAGTGTTATGTTCCTACAGAAAAAGCAAAGGCACAAAAATGTTTGTTTAGCTTTTAGGCAACTGTTTCTTTTTAGAAATTTCTCTTTTTTTCCAATGTAAAACTTATGGCATTGAATATGCGTAAGGTCTATTCCTCTTGGATTTTGTATTGGCTTCTATATCCTGTTTGAGAGTCTTTCCTGTAAACAGTCTCCATGCCTAGCCAGCAATAGCTTGGCCCATGCTTGTCACAGCTCCGTCTTTCAAGCCACAGACGATCACGAAGGTCCAGGCACTTCCGATTGTAAAGTTAATAAGTTGTTTACTAGGCACAATTCTTGTCAAATATTAAAGGTTTTTAGAAAGAACTGTCTTTCTTGCTCGGATTCCAAGCGTATCATCAAAGAATGCGTGCTTGGCTTTTAGCCTTTTGGTGAATGTTATGCAGATGGATATTAACTATAACATCAAACGTTCTTGTGTTTTGGTATTTTAGTTGTTAAATCTTGTAATACTTTATGTTAACAGGTTTGTGGATTCGATCTGCTAAGGTGTGAAGGAAGAACTTACGTCTGCAAATGTAAATGGATGGAGTTTTGTCAAGAACTCACATTAGTAAGTTATCAATGTAATTGGGAAAATAAAGTAATGTTTTTATGTGAATTTTATTGTGCTTTTTCAATCAGTTATATGCGTCCATCTTATAGATATGATATGCTACTCACTAACGTTTTTGTCAATAAGGAACTATGCCAATGTTGCTTATGTGTTGAGAAAAATGTTTGTTGACGCAAAGGCTCCACATATTTCATCCACAATTCCTCCAAATCTCCCTTAGAAAATAAATGAACTTGTTCGAACCGCTGAAGTGCTAACACGGCAGGATAGTGGTTTTACTGGCTCATTAGGTCATTCGGAGGAATCACATTATTGTGGTTATACGTCAGTAAGTATAACAAATATCTCTGTCTGTCTTATAGATTTTTGTTGTACTGTATGGATCTTCTCCTCTAGCTCTATATTATGATATTTGTAGCGACGATTGGACACCAAGCAAAAGTTGAATTTGAAAGTTACAGAATATTGAATTTAATGCTGAAGTATTAGGGTAAGACCAAGAGCCTAGGTGATTTGACTATTTAACTCGTTTGAACTTTTGATTGGTATTTACATGTGTTGCAGACAAAACTAAAAAGTGCATACAATTGCAAGATCTATTAGATGCAACGTGTATGTTGGTGCCATTTTCTAGTTTTGACATGAATCTTAAGACTTATTACCTTCACAACTCTTGGTAAAAGGTCCCTTTACCTATTGAATTAAGGGGTAAGAAGATGATTTCCTTTTTTTTTGTTTTACGGCAGCTATAGAGGGTCCAACCCATGTAGCCGAAAAATTTTATATTTGAATTTTTTTAATCAATCTTTTAATTTTTAGTTTTTAGTTGACAAAAATAATTTAACTAAATATATGGATCGGCACGGTCAGGCATGGCGCCATCAGTATCGGCTATGCGTTCGACACATCTCGAGTTTAGGAATTACTTGAAACTACGGCAGGAAGATGGCACCTTAAATCTTGGTTAGAAATCGTTTTGTTGGAATAAAAATATAATTTATTTGAGATTGAAAAATAGATTGTTTAAGGTTGTTTTAAAATTAATACCAACACAAATATGGAGTCTATACTTCTATTATGCTTTGGAAGTGACTATTTGCAAGGAGACGGTATGCATTGCTTCTAATATGGAGTCTATACTTCTTTTGCTGTTTTGGTTGGGGGGGTTCTATTCTTTGTAAGAATGAATTTGATGTAGAAGTTAACGAATTTCTACATACATAGGATTTTGGGTAAATGCATTCATATCATGGTTTTACGTGCCGGATCAGCACCGTCTCGGTGCCGACCGCGCACATAATTTTTTTTTAATTTAATAAATTGTTTTTTTTTCAATTTTGCTTTAGATTTTATATCTCTATAAGCCACATCGACACTCTATGTGGCAGCGAACTATATACTTTAGACACACTATATAATTGCGATTTTTGTATTTAGTATTTTATTAATCTATTTATTATTTCTTAAATAATTTTAATATTTTAAAAATAAAAAATTGTTCGGATCTGCATGGTCGGCTCGGCACGATCAGCATGTCTCGAGTTTTGGATTTACCGAAACTCGGTTCGGCACGAAACGGAAAACCTTGATTCATATTGCAGACCTGGTACGTCTTTCAACCATGTTTCGTATCCTTAATGACGGACCCAATTAGGCATGATAGAAAATTATCAAGGTAAGTTTAACATGTCAGTTGACTTTATGTTTATCTGCTATTGAATGCTTCTATTATCTTATATCTTTTAGATTACGGAGTAGTAGTCAAGGGTGTGTTGTTCATGGCGTTATTCCTCAAGCTGCTCAAAGTTTTATTCTTATCCAGCCTCTGTTCTTCCTAACATCATTCAGGGGTTTGAGTCTGCGGATGTTTTGTCAGAGTTGACTAAAGGAGCTGAATAGCTTTTTGCTTTCTAAAATACGAAGGAAGCCAATGAAAAGATAAATCAGTACATTCAAGCTTTCTTTGCGATTGAAAAGCCATATCAAGCTGTTGAAACTGTCAGGCCAAATAGTTGTTTGGTTGAGAAATCTATACGTCCATAATGAAATAGTAATGTTCAAGTGGCTTGGGGGTTTTTCCCTCAAAAAAATTTTTTTTGAAAAAGAATAATGAAATAGAATGTTCAAGGCAAATAGTTAATCATTATTTGAGGTCATGAAGATTTTGAAGCTCATTGAAAGATTTTCCCTGGAGTTCAAGATTTGCACCCTATTACTTAAAACTTATCACCACGTGAAAGGACCTTATGCACGGATGCGAAGGTACAAAGGAAACCTTAAAGTATCTAGTTTATTTTTTTGAATAGTTATCTATCCCGTGTTTCTTTTAGGTAATTCTGATTGTTACTTGAACTGGCAGCCTTACACATTGTTAGACGTGAATTGGGTGGTTCTTGATTAAACTTTTTACCCTTGATAACTATGTGTGTGTTTGGGTATTAGTTAGAAACGAATAGTAAAATTCTTAGGTATTTGAAGAGGTATTGACTGTTTGTAGAAGGTCAAAATATGCTCTGCTATTAACTTCTGAATACTGCTGCTGGCAAATCTACTTCGCATGCTTTGATTTGAATTGTTATTTATTTCTTGTATCTTTGATTTTCTACTTCTATTGTCTTAAAAGAAATTTGTTTCTCCTTTTTTTTGTCTACATTTCTCTGTTTAGAATTTCTCTACCATCTCTATATGAAGTTTCTTCTCTACATTTCTCTGTGTAGAGTTTTCTCGAGTTTCTCTATAGAAGTTCTGTTTTCATATCTGTAAGTTCAATTTTTTTTGTATAATTCTTTAATCTTATTAATAAAATAATCATGTTAGTCATCTTGTATACAATGTTGTATTGTTTGGAAGATATTCCATCATATAAAACATTATGCTAAGCTCTGTGTAATGTCTAAGCTATGAAGATTTATTCAACCTAACTGAACCATGCTAAGCTCTGCAAGATTTTATTTATTCAACCTTCTCTAATGGATTCAATTAGTTGACAAATCTGTTGTAATATCAGATTTAATATGAACAATTAATTTGCTTAAATCTTTTGACTTCCTATCCAGATGTTCATTATTATCCTGTCTCTGTGTACTGTTTTCATCACTCGGTTTGCTTGCAACAATATGTCAGTTATTAAAACCCTTTTTTGTGAGGCACTTTTCCATGTCTGTTTTTATGTTCAGCTGAGAAAGAGAGTTGAAGATTTACCCCAATTTTTTATGACGGATTGTGAAGATAAGAGATCATTCAAGTTGTATCTGGGGAGGATAGTATAGTCCAGGCGGAAGATTCTGCACTGGGAACACCAGCTTACTTTCAAAATAATGGCTCACCTCTTAATTACTGACACATGTGTTCAGACTCCCGCTTTTCGATAGCGTGCATCGGTGGCTTTTTGAATTAGGGAAGGAAGATAGTAACTTCAATGGTGACTGTTTATAATACATAGTTTGTTCATGAGACAATGTGGTTGTTTTCTTTACTGTGATTTATAGCATTTTATCTGAGCAGACCTTCTATTTGATCACACTGCACTCATCCTAACTTGAAACAGAGAAGAGGTTTCATTCTCTCACTGGAATTCTGGAACAATCAATCAATCAAGTGGAAAGTGCCATGAACAAGATATGACAAAGTCACAGTGATTGATTGTCTTTTTCTTCTATTTTAACTCTCATTGAAAAGTCATGCTAGGAAACAGAAGCAATAGTATGGATAAAGAAACTCCCCTTCTTATTTTTTACTTGTGACAAATTGGAAGAATATAAATACGGCAACAACATTATGAAAAGCAATAATATGGTAGTTATGAGATGTCTCAGATTTTCTGGTCCCTGAATGAGAAAGTGACGTCCTTACCAACCCACTAAGTCAAATGCGGTTCGTGATCCCTCAAGTGTAGGTGTGGACAACAATTTGAACGTGATGAGCTATTGAGGTCGGGTTGATGAAAGTTAATCTTACACTTTTGTTTGACAATCAAGATATCTTTTCTCTGCAAAATGGTATTTTTAATTTGTACTCTCTGAAGCAGTATTAGGTTTTTAATCTTCAGTGGACATCTGACCGACATTGTTGTGGAGCTCTAACTCTTAATTTGTTTCCTTATAAATTTCTTTTCTGAGGCAGATTAAGCTATCTGTGAGTTTGCTTATAATCAATACAATTGGAGATAATCCTGTCATTCGTCTTATTCGTTTCATCGAAGGTAATGAGTAAAAAAAAGCTGTAAGTACTGTTTGTTTAATGCCTCAATTACAAGCATGATAATCTTCCTATAATCTCTACCATCAAGTTACTCATTAGACATGTCTTCAGTTATTTCTTTCGTCTTAAGAAAAAAAGATTAAAGAAATACTATAACAACAAGGATACATATTTATTACTTTTATTTCTGCTTAACCTAAAATTAGCTCTTAGGACAATCTATCTCTAAATAAAAGATAGATTTAACAAGACCACAAAGAGTTAGAAACAAAAAACCAAATTTACCAATAAAAGAGAGGTTTTCAAACACATCTCAACTGAGTATTGATGACTTGGGAAAGCTTTCTCATGCTGAAACAGATTTGCATTTAAGTTTTGGTCAATTCTAAATAAAGATCAGGACTGCTAATCATCCATGACATTTCAGCCATCACACACGTCACCTTGTTGCCCCACATCTGATGTGTGGTTATCAGGGTCCCACATCATGTTGCTTTCTTTCAGGATGAAGCGTCCTTGGAATTCAAATATTTAAATAAATGATATTTCTTTTACTATTAAATCCTCATATTCCATGTCCAGTATATGCATTCTTGCAGGTTCTACTTGGCCTGTCAGGAGTGTTGGTTGTTATGCTCTCAGTTCTTGGTACTATTGGGTTCTTCAGCGCTATTGGAATAAAGTCTACTCTTTATCATCATGGAAGTCATCCCTTTCCTTTGTTTGGAGGTAAGTTATACTGCTTGTGCAACTTTTTTCTACATCCGCTTTTGTTATATAAGAGTCATAACATCTTTTCCATGTTAAAACACTGAACCCCAACAAAACTGATAATTATTTGCCTTTATACAATTCGGAGATGCATAATATATTCAAGATGTTGATTTATTTTTTCCTATAGTATCGGGAGATGCTGTACTTGCACCAATGAAGGTTTTCTCATGCTCTTATCAAGAGAACTGCACATTCTCAAATGCTTCAGAAAAATTTTAACTAAACACGTCTTCTAATATTAATCCAGTTCATTAGGATAATTATTGTCCTGTCGTTATAATCTACATCTCGACAATTTCTATGTACCAGGTAGGGTTGATAATATGTGTATCCTTGTTCATTATGTCAAACGTCAACCATTGAGATGCCCTTAGAAGACCATCCTATAGCTCTTGCAAGTCTATCTGAAGTTCTGGCATTTGCTGTTGGAAGATTCATTCCAATGCCTGCAATCTGATCTCAATGTTTGCTGGTTTGACTTAACCTCGACCTCTTTCTTCAATTTATACTTCTCGATCCTTGCCGGAATTTGTTAATAGGTTCTAGCCGTTACCATCTTCATCTCTTGTTTGCAGCTTTGGCTGTTCTCTTGGATTTTCTTTTGCAAGTAACAGTCTTTACTGCTCTGATTATTTTCGACTTTTTAAGAGCCAAGAATAATAGAGTTGACTGTTTTCCATTTATCAAGCTCTCTTCCGGAAACAATGAGAAAGGTATGTATTTGAACTTTTTATTATCCTGCTCACTGTAGCATTGCAGGTGAAGTGCTTTTTCAACTAGTAGTGTATAGAGATCATCTTATATGTCTCTCTAATTTTTTGCATTGCATCAATAGGTAGTCAGTCAACAGAATTTGGATTGCTTGCAAGGTACATGAAGGTGATAATTTCATTCAATTGCAACTTAAGAAACTCAGTTCTTATACGGAAAAAGGAAGAATATTTTTACGGTTACCTTGCTTATGTCCTTTTGTTTATTAAGCAGTCAGACTAATTATTACATAATACTTGCAGTATTTAAACTAAAAGAAGGTTTAATATCATCATGAACCCTTGATTTGGCCTTTGGATCAAAACCAAATAAAAAAGACATCTTACATTTTAACCTTGTCACCTTCACACCCCTTCATAGTTTTTCTCCATCTATTTGTGTAGTGTCACCCAAGGGGAATGTGCGTTTCCTACACGTGAAATGAGTAAAAACGTCTCCACCGTCACTGTTTTAGTTGTCTCTTCGATTCATTGCAAACTTCATGATTATGTTTTCCCTGCATTTCTCCTAGCTGATCTGCCATTTAAATCAGTCACCTGCAAGGTCACTTGCCTGTGGATCCAACGATTTCATCTAAAATAAGCCAAAAGTTCGTTGGAGTCCCTAAGGCCAGGAGACCTACTGTGATTATAATGAAGCCAATTTTGAAAATGTGTTTTTCCTACATACATTATATTTTACTTTACCAAAACACCGAAGCCCCCCCATATATGGGAACTTCCCTTCTCGTTTAACAAGCTAAACTACGAAGACTTCTAGTGATTATTAAAAAGTTTAGGAAAGGTTTCACATTTAGTAAACAAGAATGATACTCAACTTTCCTTGATTCATGAAATAGTAAACAGCAATATTACTACAACTTTCCTCATACATGAAATAGTTTTGTGTCATTAAGGTGAGACAATGAACCAGATGGTGTATTAAACTGTACACCTATGGCTAAGTTGAGCTATTCTTTTTCCAGGCAATGATTGACCTCATATATTAAAACTCATTCTAACTGTACCACCTATGGCTAAAAGTTGAGCCTATGTTCTTTTTCCAGACATGACTGACCTCATATGATTAGAACCAAAACTAACCCCTAAAAAATTGAGTATGGGTATGATACTGAAAAGACTGAACCCACTTTTTCATTTAAGTTTAGATGCCTTAGCGAGGTGGGCTACGCATGGCAGACAAATGAGAGGATACGGTTGGTTGATGGAAACGTCAATATAACAAATGGTGCTAGCATTAGTTGAGTCTATCTAGTTCCTTCATCTTAACTTGAATTTCTTATATTCATTGTTTTCACTGATGAACATTGTTTATTATTTGAATTAACATTTTCTTCAAGTAATGACAATGTTTTTTGTCTACATAGGAAATGTCCCATGCTCTATACTTGCCATTCGAGGAGTAAAATTGTTGTGGTGGCTTGTGTTGTTGCCTTAGATTTGCCAACCACTGTAAGTCCCTTCCTAACTCGTTTCTTTTCTTAGTTTGTTTAGCTTCATCTGTAATATCAATCTTATTACTGTTTAGAATTTAAAAAACTTAGTGTATATTAGGGTACGCAGGATAGGAATCAAAATCTTCAATTTTTTTAATTATGTCCTGCTTTGCAATATATTGGCAGACTTAGACCTCTAGCTTCTAGTAAACTATCATGTCATCGTATATTTACGCTCATTTAAGATTGCTATCTAAGATTCTTTAAAACATTTTTAGCATGTATTGAATACATATGCTAATGCTATCTTATAATCTTAAACTTCCCTTATATTATCACGCATTTTAACATTCATGTTCAATATCATGTTTTTTAGAAACACTGGTTTTAGAAAGGTTTTCAGTGCTGAGCTGAGGCAAATTTTGATATACTGAAATTTGTTACATGCCTGTGTATATTTTATTGTTATTTTAAATAAAGTAAAATTTGCAAAGCCTAATAAATAATCGTCACCTCACTACATGGTTTTTTTTTGATCGGTCGTGCGGCTTTTGGTCACGCTGATAAATGCCAGAACAAAGGCGTGTCCGCTGGACACAAGTTGTGCCGACCAGACCATCAAATAGTATAATTCAAATTGCTAGGGAGCATGTCCCTAATGTTCTTGTGGTTTCACTTTTGTTTTGTTTGGGAAAAATTAATAATCCACAACTTACATCCCAACTGTCTATCGAGAGTTTGTTCTAGTAGTTAATCTGCTTGCATCAACACTTTAATGTATTCTTCATGTTTTTGGGGTCTGAAGTACCATTAAGTTAACTCTCTTGCTCTCTCTCTCTCTCTCTCACACACACGCACAAAGGAGAGAGAGAGAGGGGGGGGGGCTAAAGGCTTTGATCCTTCCAGCAAGGACGTGCGCATGAACACCGGTGGTGACACTATATGCTAAATGTTTTGACATGTCGCACACGGAAAGAAATTTAAATTATTAGTTAGAAATCTTTTAAAATAAGAATTATTATTATTTTTTTTTATAAGGTCCTTTTAAAATAAGTTACTAACTTGAATTTCACATTAGGTTACTATGTCATCACTTAATTATCAACATCTTAATAAGAAAAAGAAATGTTTCTACAATTTGTTTTATCTTATTAATTTATGTTGCTTAGAATGTTTTGTTTATTTTTCATGTATTGAATTTATCCTTTCAATAAACTTCTGGAAGGGTCACTGTTACCTTCCACCCAGATTTTGGGTTTATTTACAAATAAAAACATCTTAATTTGAAAAAATTTACTACATCTTTTACCAATAATATGTTCTTCGCAATTGCAGTCATTGTGTTAAAGATAGCTGCTTAGTAGTTTACTGTAAAGTCCGCCTTTAAGATGATTTTATATATAATATCAAATGTTAAAGTTTATTGCAGTTCATTTTCTTAGAAGACAAAATTACGTTGAATTTTATTGTGGTTCATTTTCGTGGAAGACAAAATTATATGAACAAGTTTTCGTTAAGTGTCCACGCGTAAGTGTATAGTACACAATTTCAACACATGTTCAAGGAGTGTCCCGCGAACGATCTAGCCGATGCTTGTCAGTTTACACGACAACTCATGAGAAGTGTCCATGTTTCCAAACAATTTGTGTTTTGGGATGATGTTAAATACTGGGGAAGCTGTTTGCTGCTAGATAAATAACTATAATGACCTTTTGTACAAGAAAATTCATGGGTATTATGTTGTAGATGATGATGGAAATGTAGTAGAGAGAAGAAAAATTAAAGCTAGCGTCTCACCAATATCTTTTGTGCTTCCTTATGCATGTAATTGCCGGCTTTGACATTCATTGAAACATTTTCAGAGCACTTGCATAAAATCTCCACAATTGTCTTTTCTAGTTCTCTAAAAAAAGTTAGTAATCTCAATGATCGTGCTGTTCTTTTATTTTAGTGGTATTTGTATCTAATGTTGCATTTAATGATCTATTTTCTTTAATTTCTGCTGGAAAGGCACTTTCCACAGGAGTTTCATCTTGCCTATTCAATCTATCTTCATGTTTTTGCAGTGAACCCATTAAACCATGAACAGTCAAGGTAGAAAGATCTTTAGTTTCTTCGATGATGCCCACAATAGAATTGTATTTTGTCCGCAGGCTAACGAGAATTTTTTCTACAACTTTCTGATCTTTAATTTCTTCACCGTAAATCTTCATTTGATTCACCACTTCCAGAATTCTGGTAAAATAATCCTTTAAACTTTCAGTTTCTATCATCTTCATATTTTCAAAATCTCGTCTCAGAGATTGAAGCCTGATGATTCGCGCCGTAGCATTACCCAGAAATTCTTCTTGAAGAATGTCCCATGCTTCTTTTGCTTTCGTCGCTCTCATTATTCTTGAAAATATTTTTTTCTGAACACACTGCTGGAAATGAAGAAGAGTGTTTTTGCTCCTTTTTCTAATTCCAAACTTTGTTTTTTGCTTTGTTGGTGTAGCATCAGATTCATCATACCCAATTTCCCCACCGAATCCCAACAAATCTTGCGAGAAGAAATAGTGTTCTCAATTTTAAATACTCCAATATCATAGTTCTCTCCGTCGAAGATCGGAAGAGACGGTTGCTGGATGCTCATACCTGCATTGCTGGAGCAGCCGTCCCACTCTTCTTCGATTTGTTTTTTCACGAAGCTTTTAATACCCCAAATTAATAATCAACGGAGCTCTGATCCAGATTTGTTGCATTTAATGATCTATTTTCTTTTTAATTTCCCTGCTGGAAATGGGAAGGAGGAAATATTAAAGACGAAGAGGGCTCTGTTTTTGCAAAAAGAAAGTTTTCAGAGAGCTACTTTCTCATTGTTCTTTAAACTATATTATATCCGTTACAAGCAATCTCAGCCCTTTGATTTGGACCTGATTTCAACCATCTATTCTGCCTATCTATCTAATATATATAAGAAAAATAATCTACAAATCAAACTGGACAAAACAGTAACATACAAAATAACAAAATGTGCAAAGCATTACACTTTAACATCTAAATGTATGCAATGATTATTCTAGGTTGAATCTTTTAGATAGGCTAATGTTGAGAAAGAGATAGTAGATGCAGCATACTTCTTGACATGCGATAAAATTGCAAAGTTCAAGTAAAAGGTAAGATGCCATTTATTGCCCAAGGTTTTTAACCTCTTTCTTATAATATTTATAGTTCATTTCCCTGGAAAACCTGTTGATTGTTGTTGCTAAAGAATTGAATAATCTTGTTATTCTAAAAGAGGTTAAGATGCAGATGGCTAGAGGGATGCACAAGCCTTGAATTAATTTTCGTGGTGAAATCATAATATGTGAAAAATTATTGATTTTCTTTCTTCTTGGTTAAATAACTCATAATCCACATGCTATTTGTCAGTGATAAGATTGATAAGGTTTAAAAGATCCATGCAGATGCGCTACGTTGACATTCTTACTTTAGCTACCTGATTTTAGCAAAATAGGGATAGGATTACGATTCTGTTAAAGATGAAGGATATGACTCATAGTTGGGGTAGAGAATTTGTGAATTGCTAAGCAAAAGGAGTGGTTGTTCATTGTCGTCCTTCCGTTGAAAATGCTGCATGTTTGCCTCCCAACTTCTTTTCCCACTGTCATTTGTCACTTGCCTCCGTCGAACCCTCCCTCTATTCATTCACTTAATTGCAGATTCTTTAACTATGTTGGGTGTGATGTCACTCTGTCAAGAATAGGATCTTTTAGATAAGAAAGAAACTACGCATAGTCCCTACTGAATTAGTTAAAAATGGTTGCAGTGGTAAAGGTTTTAGGTGCGAGGCGGTAGATCCGCCAGGATGACCGGTATTGTCTGACCAGAAGAAAAGAAGAGCTGCTGCCGCCGCCGCCCGAGAGATCTCCCCCCCTCCCCCCTCCGCCTCCCTGCACTCTCTTTTCATTTTAAATAAAGGGCAGCTTTTATTTAAATACCACCCCACTTTCTTTTTCTTTCTTCTTCCTTCCTCGCACTCGCAAGGAAGAGATGTTTACAGATCGTATGTGCTAACTATACATGTTTTGTTTGTATGGCTTGTTTTGAGCTAGTCTATGATTAATCACCCTTTCGTTTAATATTGTCGTGCTCTCGTATTTGCTGCTACATTAGTCACTATATGTTTTTTGCTTAAGCATGCAGAATATAAATAGGAAAGCTCTTGGACGCCTTAGCCAGTTTGCCTCATTCTCAAGCAGCTGAAGATTTGAACACTGGTGATGAACTGGCTCATGAAGTAATCGTAAGTCCTTCCGTTTCGTGGAAAATCATATAGTAAGGCCCTCTAGGTAGCTCACTTGAATTATGAGAGTGCATCTCAGAAAGAGTGCCAAGATATTAATTTTTTTTGGGGGTTTTTTTTTTTTTTTTGTTTATTTGGTTGACTCTGGGGAAGAGGTCCCTGGGTCTGCTAGATAGAAAGGTCAGCTTATAGCATGATAGCAAGCGTAAACATAATTTTTTGTGGGGTGGTTCTCTGCCTTTTGATAATGAAGGTTAGAATTTCACAGGTATTAAATCAAAGCATGTTAGTGGATTGAAGGATAGTCGTAGGTCTGAATTTTATAATGAATTGGGGGTGAGTTCTGTTTTGAAGGTTGGTGCAGGACCTTCAACTGTCTGGGAAAGTGAAAGGAATAAAAAACGACAGAGCGTTCAGTCAGAGATCTAATGAGGAGAAAACGATTCCTGCATCAGCAGAAATCTGAATGTGACAGGCAACCAGTTATGGAACAGTCTGACAGCAAATTTCCCAGCCATGTAGGACTTTAATCCGAGCAGGAATCTGATGGTAAGGACGGGAACGGAAAGCAGGGCGATTCACCACTCTCTTCATGCGTATCCATGCGAAAAAAACATCGTTTCGGCAGATGGAAACCTCCAGCTAAAGATAAGGTAGCTTCCTTATTAGAAGGTTCATCGGGATTCTCTGAAGCATGTTAGAGGATACCTTACTAAAGATAACCAAATGCCAGAACCTCTAGAAGACTGTATGTCTCCTTACTTTTGTTTTGCTTTTATGTTTGTCTTTATTAGTACATTGCTTTTGCTTTTGCTTTTATTGTTCAAATGTTTTTTTTCTAAAATTTTTGCTTCATGATGCAGAAATTGTCTCGGATGAAAAGAAACTGCTGGAGTACTTTGTGTAGATTATTTCTTCATCTAATCGATCTTTTAATGGGAGGGAAGTTCAAAATGCTTCCTTGGGTTTCCTAGCTGAAAGATCTGCACATCTTGGCATAAACCTTCTCGAAAGTAACATGTAATCCAGCTTTTGAGACCAAAACTACAGCTAGCGTCTCACCAATATCAGAGAAGGGAGTTGTGGAAATGCCATGCACCCAAGTCATGTCCACTACGTCTTCCTTGACCCAAGA